>CAJUYI010003096.1:0-25501 GCA_910591695.1 Galerucella pusilla | reverse complement strand
GACCCATGCAAAGGTTTATACATGTTAACTTTACAAGAGATATCCCTCAACTCATTATATTCTCTACCGTCACATCTTTTTTCTTGTTCAAAAATCATATTGCGAAAAATCTGTTTCACCAGCTTATTATAATATTCGTTAACTAAATTGAGGTCAATATCGTGGAAACTTGATTTAATTTTTTCTATTACGTCTGTTCTTACTTCAGTTAATGCATTGTCCCTGCCAAGTTTATCATAGGAATAGTTTTGAAATATCCCTCTGATTCGCATCTCTGAAAGAGATCGTAAGGCTTCAATTATCTCTTCAGATAGTTCTAATGCTGGAACAATAATTTCTCTTTTTTTCTTTCCACAAAAATTTCTAAGTGTTTCTATGTGAGTAATGATGGTCTGGATTTCTTTTGTAGCAGCTTTGATGGCTTTTTGGAGGTCTTGAAGCAAAACCATATCTAACAAATATCTTTATAGGTTAATACAAAATGATTAGTAACTTTTAATGGAAACTATTACCTGCATTCCCTTCTAGCATTACCACTAAATTTTTTCTCATCGCTGAAACAACTAAATTTAAGGAAGACTCTTGTAGTTCTCTTCTTGTAGGATTTATAATTAGCTCACTATCTATTAAACCTACTCGAACGGCTCCAATAGGACCATTCCATGGGATATCACTTAAAGATAAAGCAGCAGAAGCTGCATTAATAGCTAAAATATCGGGATTATTCACTCCATCCACAGCAAGCATATTACACACAACCTGAGTGTCATAATTATAGTTTTCTGGAAAAAGGGGCCTTAAACTTCTATCAATTAAACGTGAGGTTAGTATTTCTTTTTCAGTTGGACCTAATTCTCTTCGAAAGTAGTTAGTAGGAATTCTACCAGCTGCTGCGGATTTTTGCCTGTAATCTACAACAAGTGGCAAAAAACCGCTGATTGTGGGTTTTGGTTTGGAAACAACTGTAACCATAACTGATGTATCTCCTAAAGTGGATACTGCACACCCGTCCGCCAGTCGAGCATATTGACCAGTTGATATATTTAAGGTGCGACTAAAAAAAACTATTTTGTCAAAAAGTTCCAATTTTTATTTATGTAAATTATACTTACCCATTTGAAAATGGTATATTCACTTCTGGGACACTTATTTTTTGGCTATAAAAAGATATTGTGCTTAAAATACTGGGATTTATTTTCAAAAAACATTTAGAATTTCTTTTTAATTTAAAGCTGCTGAGAATCATTATTGTATTTTGAACTTCCTACCACTATCATTGCTGTTATCCGCTTTCTAACCTCAACTATTCTTCATTTTTAATTCAAAATACAACATATCCAGCCAGAATCCAGCACTTCATATTTGACAGGTGTGGCTTAAAATTAGGAGAGACCATTCTATTGACTTTATTATCGCTTTCGAATTGTTTGCTTGCCTCATTTATAAATTTATTTGATAACCAAAAAATAGGAACATAACATAAAAGTAATAAAAGAATAGATTCAGTCTTTTTCGCCTGATAAAAAACTGATTCTGTTTACAATAAAAACATGACTGCCTACGCTGATCAAGACCCCAAGATGCTAAAAACGTCAACTTAAAAATATAAATGTCAAAAGTGAACCTGAAATGGATGTTCGAAGGTCGACCTCAAATTTGTGTAGTGATAGTTTGAAGAATTTTTCTGTTTTTATTATTGCTTATCAAAAATTCAAAAAAATAAGACATCGCGTTTGATAGCAAATTGTATATTTCACATCTTTGTTATCAATTTTAACAGTTTTGAGAGGTGACTCATCACTGGTTAAAATTGTATATCGGCCACACGTGAGGTGGTAAATTTGAGGTTCAGTGATAATAGAAATTTGCAATATGGAATCGTGGGGTAAGCAAAATTCAGTTTTTGACAGTTTTATAATGTTTTCAAATGTATACATATGATTTTTTCTTATAGACGAAGACACTTTCGAGCCTGCTGCCCCAAGCGTTATTCCAGATGTTAATAAATGGGAAGGGGAAGATGAAGACGATGACGTTAAGGTACTTTTTTTTAATTGAAGGACATTCATATTATTTATATTCATGGTGTTGACATAATTTAACTTTTTTTTATAAATAAATAATTAGAACTGGTTACCTTCTCTTCAAATTGGGGGCATAACTGTTTTAAGTATTTGGATTATCATGGATATAGTTGTCTAGAAAGTAAATTTAGTTAATAGCCAGAATATTTTTAAACTTTCCCAGTTTATTAAATCATCTTATTTTGCAGGAGAGCTGGGAAGATGAAGACGAAGAAAAGAAGGAAGAAATGAAAGCTGATACAGAGCAGAAGAAACCTAAAAAAAAACCTTTAGCAGAAAAAATTGCAGAAAAAGAGGTAGGTTTTTTGGTTTAACTAGTGTCAGATGAGTTTCTTTTATTAAATATTTTCCAGAGATTAAAAAGAGAAGAAATGGAAAGGAGACTTAGAGAAGAGGCAGAAGAAGATATATCTCCAGAAGAAAAACTTAGACGTCAACAAGAATCTGACTTAAAATTAGCTCTAGAAACCACTTTTGGGAATAGTAAAAATACTGAAGTTTTATCTGATATTTCCTTACCCAACTCAAACGAAGAATTTGAAGCGTTCACAGACAGTCTTTCTAAAAAACTTATAACATTATCAAAGAGTACTGAGTATCCTACGTTTGTAGAAAATTTAACTAGAAGTCTATGTGCCACAAGTAAGTTTTAAACATATTTAAATTATTAAAATGTAAATTATTTTGTTTTATATTATTTTAGTGTCTTCATTGGATATTAAGAGAGTTAAAAACTCTTTAGATAACTTATTTTTGGAAAAACAAAAAATTGAAAAAGGAGATAAGTCCAAAAAGAACAAAGGAAAAGGCAAGGCGAGATTGCATGTGGAAGGCGATAATGTAAGTATTTAATCATACATTTTAAGGATTATAATTGAATTGAATCTAACTTTGTGTTTTTTCCAGCAACTTTCACAACTATCAGCTTATGTTGATGATTACAACGAATATGATGATTTCATGTAGCAGCAAAAACTTCGGATATTCAATTGTATTTAATATTTTTTATCTAAGTTATTCAGATTGTTACATAAACTTTTAATTCGAAAAAAAAACGTGCATTTTATCAATTTCCTATGCAATATGATACCCATTTTCAACTGTTTGATGTACATAATATTATATGTATATAATACTGAATTTGACTGGCACTATTAAAATTCATTCATAAATTTTATGGTTTTTTATTTGAAAATAGCTTTTGGGAAAATACTATTATATTATTTTTGACTCCTACACACTTGTTTTTTCTCAATTTTTTTGGTTTTAAGCAGCATTCATTTACGATAAGTTTCCAATTTTGACATTTGTAGTAAGCAACTGCAGCCACTGAACAAAATCTAAATATCCAAAGTGTAAATGGAATAATTAATCATATAAAGGGGGAAAGTTACGGTCTAAAAGTTGGCTGCCGTGTCCGGGGTTGCCAGACAATTTTATCAGAATTTCTTGTGTTTGTTTGTCGTTTTCATTTCATTCACATTTTATAGTTTGTTATTTACTGGACATCTTGAAATTTATGTATTCAATCATCAAAGTTTTATAATCTCTGATCGTATTTTTGAGTTGAATGTAATCTTATGCAATAAACAACTTATTAATTTTAATTTTATGCCAACTACTAGAAAAAAATTACAACGATGTAAGACATCTGTCATGTTTTGTTATTGCAAACTTATCTTAAATGAACTTATAGCTTTTTGGGAAAATACTATTTTTATATTATTTTTGACTCACACACTTGTTTTTTCTCTTCAATTTTTTTGGTTTTAAGCAGCAAGATGCATATTTATCAAAAGTGATTCATTACTTTTCATAGACCCTGCATGGAATCGTGTGGTGTGAGAGACTTATGAGGTTTGAAGGAATTACATATACACTTTTAACTCATCAACACAAAACAATATATTTTTATTGAAAATAAACATCAAAGATTTGGAGATTCCAAACCATTCTGTATGTAGAAGTCTGTCAGCTTTTGTACCGTAGCTGCCAAAAGATCGTTATATTTTTTCATTTCACTCAAGACCAATTCTTCACAATCATACTCATCATTTGCCAAGGTGTACATAAGTTGTCGCCTAAATGGCATAAACCGAGATAATATATTGAAGAATTGAACGCCGAGCCATCCGTGGTAAGGTTCTAATGTGGTTGCATAGGCTTTTTTTAATAAAGGTGATAGATCATTCGAAATCGGTTCTTTACTGCTGTCTTCTATTATTAGACTGAACAAGTTTGATAGAAAATTGAGAGCCCTGTAAAAAAAATTCAATAATTTTCTTGCAATATTGTAAAATTATTCATCTTAATTTTTAGCACAAATACCTAGTTCTAATTTACCTTTTCAACCACAACAAAGCATCAGTAGCATCAGGAGTTTTCCCACTAGACTGTTCACTAAGGATCATTTCTTCCAAGTACATATAAGAATTTGTATCTTCTTCATATTTGCTGGTTAATTTTTTAATATTTCCTTTCATGTCTTGTGTAACAGGTGCAAAAACCTTCCCAAATTGTTCAATTAGGAAAACAACTCCAGTACTAGCCAGTAAAAACTCTTTGGTTTTAATTCTTTCATTTGATTGTGGAAAGTATTGACATACTAAGAAAACTGTTGAATTATTGGTTTGAGCACTGCTTAAGTTCATATTTCTTACTGATATAAATTTGGGTTTTCATTTGTCAACGTTATTTATTTTTAATGGGAGATAGCATCAATAAATAACAGTATGTCATATAAATGTCTATCTACATTATAAAATACAATAATAAACATCGTAGTCTGCAGTCAGAATTTTTATAGGTATATTATAGTTCTTTGTTACAGTCCCATATAAATATATTAAATTGATTACTGATAAATATTGATTAACAGTCACGAAATGGCTTTATTATATTGAATAAAACCTAAGATAAGGTTTGATAAATTGATAAATTTTTGTTTAATATAAACAAATAAAGATTGGTTAAAAGTACGTTCATGTTGAAAACCAACAATGGCAACCTATGTTTTGTGATGGCAACAATTGACAAATAACAAATAAATGTGACTGGTGGCTGACCATCCTACAATACAAGACTTGAACTCCTTTAAAAATATAAGAAGAGTGACAGTGACAGAACCAACCTAAAACTTTTTTTCACATCTTTTTTGTTAAAATTTTTTTACTGTACGATACGACAAATGTTTCAAGTTTATATATCATATAAAAAAACATTATCCAATCGAATTTACAATTAGAATAATTGTAGACCTTGTAATTGTATTTATTCAAGCATATCGTCTTTTAAGCATAACATTTTTTATACATATGGTTTTAATAAAAAGATTGTTCTCAAAGCTTATTCCGGTAAAATATTGTTTAATAGCCTTAGTTTGAGTTCTACATATTTCTGTTGAAGATGTCCTCTCAGAGTACTCCGCTTATCTTGAGGATTTTGGCTTCTTCAGTTACCACCGCTGTAAAAGCTGGCAGTATTATCAAGGATGTGATGGAAAAGGGAGAGCTGGGAGTAGTCCACAAGGTACAATGATTTACACTTCCCACTATTTTTATAATTAAAAAAAAACCACTTTTAGGGTAAAAAGAGTAAGAATGATGTTCAAACTGAAGCTGACAGATCAGCTCAGAAATGTATTATAAGATCTCTTTCAAACCAGTTTCCCAATGTTACTATTATTGGAGAAGAGGGACCTTTGGACAATGAAGAAGTAAGTACTTAATTTTTATATATTTTATCAATGTTATGGTTTTTTGAATATATTTTAGATTCCATCTGACTGGGTAGTAACTGAATGTGACCAGTCAATATTAAAATCCACTTGTCCAGAAAGTTTTTCTAACGTTAAGTCTGAAGATGTAGTAGTCTGGGTAGATCCATTAGATGGTACTTCAGAATATACAGAGGTAAATGAATATTGAAATCTAATAGATAAATGTAGGTATTTTACAAATTAATTTTAGGGTCTGCTGGATCATGTAACTGTTTTAATAGGTATAGCTGTTGGAGGTAGGGCTGTGGGTGGTGTAATTCATCAACCCTATTATGACTACAAGAATGTTGAAAATGGTCCAGGAAGAACTTTTTGGGGATTAGTTGGACTTGGAGTAGGAGGATTTCAATCTGTGAAACCACCAGCTGATAAATTTGTTATTACAACATCAAGGTACATATTTGCCAGTTCGAAGAATGAAAAAAACCTGCAACGGCTTTAATTTTATTTGTTTTTGTTAGATCCCATAGGGATGGAAAAGTTAATGAGGCTCTGAAGGCTCTAAACCCAGATGATATTATTAGTGTAGGGGGTGCTGGTCATAAGGTACGTACTATTAAGATAATGTTAATATGTTTCAGTATTCATTTTATTGTAGGTCATTGTAGTATTAGAAGGCAGAGCTCATGCTTATGTATATGCTAGTCGGGGATGTAAGAAATGGGACACTTGTGCTCCAGAAGCTGTTCTAGAAGCTTCTGGGGGAAAATTGACAGATATCCATGGAAAACATTATGATTATTCAAAAGATGCGCCTTTTCCGGATGACCAAGGAATATTTGCAACAGCTAGTGGTGTTGATCATGATGCTCTAATAGCAAAACTACCTCAAGCAATTCGTGATGCATTCCCTTATTAATAATTGGTTGTACAATAAAAATTAAGGTTCAAATGTTTGAACAAATAAATGACAACAGAGAATATTAAAAATGAATTTGAATTTTATTTAAACTGGAATATTTGCTTTTTAAACTCTACATTTCTTGGAACAAAATAATAAGCATTCCAATTGTTTCTTAAATGTTAGATTAGTTACATGAGATAAGTGAACGCAATAAAACTGAAGTACATGATTAAGAACTATCTATGTTTGTGTACTCAATATTTAGTGCGCTGATTACGTATTTATACCTGCAAATTTGTCAGATATATTTTGATAAAATTGAATCAACCCATTTTTCCCAGTTTGACATTGATATATTGTGAATTCAACTGCTATAATACCAAATAAATAGTTTCAACACTTACTATGTGGAGTTTTTCCACAATTATTCCATTTGGACACTGTATTGCAGCTATAGGTAACAAGGAGGTATGTAACTTATCAAGCATTACTGCATGTTTGATTGCATATCTACTAGGGGCCCTATTCTTACCGTAGTTGACTATTGACATTTATGGAAATTGTCATTTCATTTGTCATATTTGTGAAAATGGCGTGTGACATGTACAAGCAAGAAAAAAATAGTCTCATGCCACAATTTTTGGGGTTATTTTAATATTTGTTGTTGATCAAAATAATTGAGTTTCCATAATGTTGAGGTCCAGAATTTTTGGAAACGAAAATTCAAGTTCAGAAGAGAATGAAGATTTCAAAACGAATAATGATTATGCAAAGAAGTACGACACATGGAGGAAAAAGGAAGAATTGAATAGATGTAAGTTATGAAATGAAAAATGAATTCATTGCTAGAAAACCAACAATAAATTTGTTCTAGTGAAAACAAAGTATGGAGAAGACGTTTTAGATGAAACTGAAGAGTCATCTAGTTCATCAGATGATGAAGAAGGTGTGGAAATAACAGAAGATGTTGAAAAAGATTTCTTTAAAACGTTGGCTTGTTTGAAAAATAAAGATCCAAGTATATATAAAAATGATGTTAGTTTTTTTGGTGATCGTATACTAAACGTTAAAACTAAAAAGAAAAAGAAAGATAAACCGATGTTTTTAAAGGATTATGAAAGAAATTTAATTCTTGAAAAAGGAGGAGTGTTAAGTGATGAAGATAATAGTGGGGAAGCTCCTAGGTAATAAAATATTCATAATTGGAGTTTTATCCACCGTTCAACTCCTCCCAACGTCTTTTATGTTACAGTTTCTGTCAGAGGAAAATCAGTTTTTGATTAAATCTGATTTGCACTTAGAATAAATAACTATCAATTATTCCTTTTGTAGGTCCCCTACTTATAATGAAGAACAAAAAAATATTAAAGATGATTTTAAGAAAGCTCTTGAGGAGAGTGATGAAGAGAATGAAGAAAATTGGGGTGGGATTTTCAAAGAAAGAAGTAAAACAAAAGAAGAGGTTGAAAAAGAAGAAAGTGACTATAAACAGTGGTTAGCTGGCCAGAAAAATAAACCAGAAGATAAAAAACTTGCTAAAACCTTAAAACCATTAAAAGAGTATTGGAATAAGCCCGATTTAGATGATGGTGAGAAATTTTTGAGGGATTACATTCTCAATAAAAAGTAACTATGAAACTTATGTTGGGAAATGTATATTGAATTTAAAAATTACAGATATTTAAATAAAGATGATGATGACAGTTATATTCCAACTTATGAAGAAGTTGTACATGATTCGGATAAAGATTTTTCTAATGATGAAGCCAATATAGAAGAACAAGAAGAATTTGAACACAAATATAACTTCAGATTCGAAGAACCAGATCAGGAATTTGTAATGAACTGTTTATATCTATCAAAATTGGTCTATAATTTCTTGTTTTTAGATTAAAAGATATCCCAGGACAATGGAAAATTCATTGAGAAAAACGGATGATAGAAGAAAGTTGAAGAGACAAGAAATTAAAGATCGAAAGAAAAAAGAAAAGGAAGAAAAAATGCAAGATGTTAAAAAAATGCAGGAATTGAAACTGAGAGAAATTGAGGAAAAGTTAGAACAACTCAAACAAATTACTGGGAACGCAAGCTTAGGATTTGCAAATGACGATATTGATGGAGATTTTGATCCTATGGAACATGACAGAAAAATGCAGATGTTGTTTAATGATGAATTTTATGCTGGACCAGAAGATGAACAAAAACCCGAATTTCCAGATTTGGACGAAGAACTAGAACTTGGTGATTATATTAATAATTTGCTTGAATTTTAAAATTATACATTCACAATTACTATTTTAGAAAATTGGGAACGATACAACCATGATCAATCAGAGGAAGCACAACCACACTGTGAAGATGAAGATTTTAACGTAAAAATTACCAGAATTAGCATATTTATAAAATCACTTATAGACTTTCTTTACAGATGGATTGTGATTATGACCCGAGTGTACCCAAAGAGGAGGACGAATCGATGCAAGGTAGGAAAAAAAGGAAGAAAAAATCAAAATTTGCTTTAGCCGTTGGCAAACCAAAACCTAAATTCGATCCAAATGATAAAACATTCGAAAAATACTTTGAAGAATATTATAAACTCGATTGCGAAGATATAATTGGAGATATTCCTTGCAGATTCAAGTACAGGAAAGTTGTACCGAACGATTTTGGATTAACAACTGAAGAGGTAAGAAATAATATACTAATAATATTAACGTTCTAAAAATTGGACAAAATCATACATTATATTTATATTGAGTTTCCTGTGGTGTAGGCAACCAAACATACATTTCAGTGTCATTATTCACTCGTACTGCTCATGCGTTAAATTATCTCTATTTTTAATGGCCCTCATTAACACACTTGTTGGTTAAATAACTATTAATTATGGTAAAAGTTTTAATACCGTTTAAATTCTACAGATATTGTTGGCAAACGAGAGAGAACTTAATAAGTGGTGTTCTTTGAAAAAGGCTGTTCAAATACGCCCCGATGATGTTGAAAGATATGAGCAAATAGCTTATAAAAAGAAGGGACAAAATATTAATTTGAAGATGAAGATTTTGCCCAGTCTTTTTACAACAAATTCGAAAGAAAGTGTTCCGAATAAGCAGAATAAAGATGAAGGTGTAGTAGTTGAGGAGATTAAAAATAATGACGGGAAAGTGGAGAATAAAAAGAAGCAAAAGAAGAATATTGTTGGTAGTAACACGAAACAACCATCAAGTTCTACAAAAACCAATGAAGCAGTGATTATAGTAGAACCTTCAACATCAAATAATGAACTTGTTGATAAAAAAATTAAGAAAAAGAAGAAAAATAAATCAAACATTGAAAAAACATCAACCAACGAAGTAGACAGTAGTAAAAAATTGAAAGTAGGTAAAAAGAGGAAATTTAGTGAAAATCAATCATCCAAAAATAAACGAAAAAAGCAAGACGAAAGTCTACCAATAACAGACGCTCGATTATCAGCATATGGAATTAATCCCAAAAGATTTAAAAATAAACTTAAATACAAAAAATAAATTTATGTATACATTTTAGCTGTTTTATTTATTTATTTTACCCTTTAGAAATCAAAGTAATCAAAAGAATTATCTTACTTTTAACAACTCAACAACAAAAGATAAAATTAAATTCTGTACATCAAATACAAATTTCACACGGACGTTTCATCATCTGCCGAAGCTAGAATGGATAGGGAAGTTGGCCTAGAGTCAAGACGCTCCGACACACTTAATATTTCATCTTCGGCAGTATAATGTGAATGTATGTCTTTAGATCTGTCTGTTACATGTTTTCTTTGAGGCGTACGATTCGGTGAAGACTTTCTACTTGTATTGTAAGATTTTAGAAGCTTTGCCCTGGAAATATTCAGTTTTTAAATTATGTGATTAATTTGCCAAGTACTTACGCATCAAGTAGTTTAAGTAGAAGTCTGTTATATTGTTGGTATTCTTCATCTCCAAAGTGATTGGGATCGTGTCTTGCGTGCTCATACATATCGCAAAATTCGTGTATTAATCTTTGACCACTGCCGTTGAGTGGAGCTGCTAAAGTAGTTAGGAGATACGATCGCAAATTTACATCAGCACGACGAAAAAGGCAGTTGTCTTGCTTTGTAATTTCATGTTCTACGGGGAAATGGTATGTAAATTATGGACATTTGTGATCAACAAGCTTACCTAAAATTTTAACATCGTCCACAGCTTTCAATCTATAATAATGTGCAGGTATCTGCTGACCTGGACATACGATATATTTTGGATCAGATTTGGTTATTAGTTGAGGCTCACATTGGATATGTTTTATTAAATCAATCCTATGTTCAATTTCTCTTTTGAATGCCTATAAATACCAATGATAAAGTCAAATTGATACATGTAAAACTTTCCTACCTTTGAAGCATCATGTCCCACAAGTATGTGCGGCCCTCTTCTAGACCTAAGAGCGAATCGCATTATTTGTCTTTTTGCAAATATAAAGAGTAATAAAAATGTAAGCACACCCATTCCTATTATTATTACGACGGTAACACCAGACAGTTCCTCAGACATATTCTTGGATTTTGTTAACTTTTCTGCTACAACTTCCATATTTGAATCACTCAATGGGAGGCATTTTATAATTGTTTGTTTTATTCACAAAATGATAGTTATTCTAAATCACTTCTTTGAATAAAATCATTCAAAATATTTATAACATGAATGTTGACATTTGAAAAAGTAATCAACATCCACAAATCTCATACATCCAGCTTGTACTTGTAGAAAGTAGAAGATCGAGTCCACCACATAGTCTCTATGGTCCACCAACAAATAGAAAAAGAAGATTGATTTGTCCCATTGTCAGACATCTTTAAGTTTTTACTGTGTTACAGTATATTCCGGTAGTTTAGTTTCATTTATTGAAGGTATTTTAAAATGATGTAGTGTTAGTTAAAAGTGTATTAGAAATTTTTTCCTTATAAAAAAACATGGCGGTAGGGACATCAAAAGTAGTCCAAGTGACTAACATAGCACCCCAAGCCACCAAAGATCAAATGCAGATACTATTTGGTTATTTGGGAAAAATAGAAGATATTCGCTTATATCCTACAATTAGAGATGTTTCATGTCCAGTTCAGTCTCGAATTTGTTATATAAAATTTGTAGACAGTAGTACAGTTGGGATAGCTCAACATATGACAAACACAGTGTTTATTGATAGAGCTCTTATAGTTATTCCTATATCAAGCGGAGATATTCCAGATGAGTACTATGCTTTGGAGATGACGAAGAATGCCACTATAGTACCTGGTCTTACTCCAGCTGATCCTCAATTACCTCCTCATGTTGTAAACAGTACTCATAAATCTGGAGATGAACAAGTCATAATAACTATAGATCCCAATTTACATGCAACTGGACTACCACCTTATCCTCCTCTACCAGCAACTTATGATACAGCAAAAATAGAAGAAACTCGTAGAACAGTTCTTATGTTAAACTATAATTCCTCTACGAATCACAATGATATTATCAATTTCTTCAGTTGCGCAGGAGAAGTGAAGTACTTGAGAGTCTGCAAACGTGAATCAGATGATAGTAACCACATGCTTATTGAATTTTCTGATCAGCCAAGTGTAGTTAATGCTATAAAACTTAGTGGCACTGAACTAAATGGTCAAATTATTGAAGTGGAACATGCAACTCAACCAATTACAAAACCTCAAGCCAAGAGTAACGAAGCAGCTCAAAAAGAAATAGAAGAAGCTATGAGCAGATTTAAAGAAGCACAAAATATGATTAATGCTTCTATTGAACCAGTGATTGGTATGTTAACAAAAGATAAAAGAAGCTCTAGGAGATCTAGATCAAGGTCCAGGAGTAGAAGAAAGAGGTCTAGGTCGAGATCCAGGAGGTCAAGGTCAAGAAGGCGTAGGTCATCTTCAAGATCTAGAAGGTCAAGGTAAGTTATAATTCAAAGTGTATTTATTGGACAGAGTAGAATTCAATGAGACCTCTGGCGGAAAAAATTTGTAACTGTAGCAACGAGTAAAATAATTGTTTTTGCATTGTTTTTGTATTATATGCAAGTCAACGTAATTACCGTAAATTCGTACTTTATTTGTTTAATTTTGTGTCAGTAGAGAGTTATTGGAACTTTTATTAGGTCAAGCAGTAATAGTGCTGTCCTTATAGTGAGATATACGCATGTGCATTTGATGTTTTGAATAAGGGAAACATTATTATATTAAGGTTAGTGCTTGTCCTTATTTGTAAAAATGTAAAAAAACGTGCCTACAATCAACGTCAGTAAACGTCAACTTTACAAATGTGTCATGATTAGGGTGTTGCAAATGGCGACTTCCGTCGCATTTTCTTGTACAGCTAATGGGTGACAAGACTCCTTCCTGTCTGTTTTATGTTCTGAGGGATTTATTTATATGTTTTGTTTCAGATCTAGGGATCACAGAAAAAGATCAAGGTCTAGAGGCAGAAGACACTCAAGATCTAGATCCAGAAGATCCAGGTCACGCAGTGTAAGATCCAAAAGATCTCGTTCTAGATCTAGACGAAGATCTCGTCATAGATCTAAAGAAAGAGGAAAATCACGAGATAAGGAAAGAAAATCGAGAGAAAGATCTAGAGATCGTAAAAGAAGCAGGGATAAAGATAAAGAAAAAGACAGGGAACGTGATAAGCAATCGAAAGAAAGGGAATCAACAGAGAAAGAAAAAACTCCAAAAGAATTGAAGGAAAAGAAAATTGATAAAGATAATAGTTTGGAGGAGAAGAGAAAGTCCAGATCAAGAAGTAGAAGTAAGAGGAGGTCCAGATCAAGAGACCGCAAGACGAGGGAACGTAAAAGGTAAATATTATTCAATTTGTTCTCATTTTTCATTCAAAATTATCTATATGGAATTTTGTAACTTTTAGATCAAGATCTAGAGGAGGCAGACGACGAACTCCTTCGCCAAGGAGTACTAGAAGAAGAAGTAGAACAAGAAGTAAAGATAGGGATAGAAAACGCGAAAAAAAGTCAGACAAAAGAGATAAAGAGCGAAGGGATAGAGAGAGAAAATCGAGATCTAGAGAAAAAGAACGAAAATCTAGATCGAGGTCTCGTTCTAGTCGGTCGACAAGATCACATTCTAAAGTACCCAGGAATTATGACGAAGAAGAAAAAGGTTTTGATACAGATAAAGAAAAACTGAAGGATAAGGAAATGGAACAACCAGTAGAAAAAGGTTCTCCGGAGAAGTCGGATAACATGGATATTTCAAATTCGCCTTGAAATTTGTTTAAAACCACTTTATATCATTAAAATATCAAATAAATGTTAATGTGTTTTATTTAAATTCAAAATGAAAATAACGGAATGATTCCTCAGGGGATAATACAGAGGGTTGGGCGTTAGGCTAGATCTAAAAAAAGAAGCACAGGTAGGTTGGTAGGGGTTTGACACCTGTCACCTCACAACCGTCACCCAAGGAGCTAGATTTTTGGTGGTGTTGTCCTAGTCTGCTATTTGTTAATAACAGCTAAATATTATTGTTATTTTATATTATTTTGGCGACAATGGTGCTGCTGATCTGTGCGTAGGTGAAGTGTGTATTTGAGGTAAGTATTGCCAACAAAAAGTGGTTTTCATGACGAAAATCACTGTTAATGTGGACTAACCTGTGGAGTCGCAGTGCGAAAGTTATCAAACAAAGATCAACCCCCACATATCCGACGATACGATCATCCGAAATGCAACTACTGTAAGAAAATATTTCCTCTGTATAAGCTGGGTAGATTATCCCCTGTAGAGGAAAGAAGAAATTCAACAAAATACCTAAGCTCTTCATTTTGTGAATCAGAAAAACAAATGGAAGTAAAATATCCCCTTGAATTAGTGATGGGTATTAACCCATGGAGCTAGTATTGAGAGGAGTCGCTACGCCTGTCATAAAAGTGGTATCGGTTTCGCCATTTTACTACCACCTCTCTGTCAACTTGACATTAGTATTGTTTTGTGGATGTGAATTGGGTATTTTTGGATTTTCCTTATGTTAGTGTCGTTTTTTACTATTTTAATAATTGAACAATAATGGTTTCTTGTGCTTCACGAAGTTGTACAATAATAGAGACAGTGTAAATACGAAAAAATCATCAGGAACAACTTATTATAGGTTAGTAAACAATCGAAACAGGATTGTACTGGAATATATTTTTTTGTGCTTCAATAAGTTTTATTTAACTTCATTATTATATTCAATGTTTGTAGATTTTTTAGAACTCTATCAATAAGAGATATGTGGTTGAAATTTGTGAAAAGAGGTTCTTGTCTCTGCCGTCGACGCCATATTGCTAACACCACAATGTCACTCATGTGATACCACTTTCATATTATAAGATAGTCGACTGTGTCATCTCCTCTTAATAGTAGCTCCATGGTATTAACCGGTTAATAATTTTGTTAACCGGTCATTGGTTAACCCTCCAGTGGTGACGTACGGTCTGTATGACCGACGACAACTAGAAACATGCGTTATTGCGCCGACTCAGAGCGGGCCGCTCTGTGCTCTAAGTTACATGCATCATTTTAAGCCAGTTGTCGCCTGACATCGAAACAAAACAGGAAAACCAAATATTATTGCAAAATTTGCAATAAGTTTCTCTGTCTGGAACATGTCATCATTATCTGCTCACAGTGCTCTGAGCAAAAACTGTAAATTATAATAATTATATTATATTATATAGGTTTCACGTTTCAAGTAGACACAAATGCATTTTGTTTTTTTTTGTTTTTTCTGTGAAAATGATATTTTATTTAAGAAGTTGTGTTCATGATATTTTATATTTTTGTTCGTGTATTTCATTAGTGGTTTTTAAAATAAATACTTTGTTTACACCTACGTCGTTTGTTTTTTATTAAAACAAAAAAATTGATAAAAAAATATATTTTAATAACCATATAGACCCCATATGAGTGTATCGGTCTGGTGGACCGACGTCACCAGTAATGGTGAAATTTTTCACGTCACTTGCCGAGGGTTAATAGCTAGTTATCAACTATTAATTTTTAACCAAAAAAAATTGTTGTGAATTCAGAAATCATCGACAGTCGCGGACGGCAGGAGTCTGCGCAATGCTATTTAATAGACCTGGACCAGTAAGCATGGGCTATTCTTGCTTTGGTGTAGTATGAATTATTAATATAGAGTGTGGAGCGAAGCATCTATTATAGAAGCATAACAGAGAATTTGAAAATATTTTGAATTTTGACACTTTAAAGATTCTTCTTCTTTTTTAAGTGGCCGCCGAAATTGTTAACCACAGAGAAATACTTTTATTTTGTCTATGTTGTTAACAATTTTTAACTTAGCATTAATTAACGCTAAAAACTGGTTAATCACAGGTGGTTATTAACATTACCCATCACTGAAGTAGAATATCCCCTTGAATAAATAAACTAATAATTCTTTTGTATAGGCCAGGTAAATTATCCCCTTAAAAAAAGAATAAGTGAACAGATGTCTTTTCTTCTTTCCGTGAATCACAGCAACAACTATATTGTCGATATATAAACTGCTCGGCAAATTTATACTGAAAATAGAATTAACAATAACTATTTTCTTATCTTCTGTATGTTCCTTGTGGTATATTATTCATTCTTTTTTTAATTTCTTGGGAAATTAAACTGAGTATACATATTTCAAAAACTTAAATATTCATACACAAAAAAACTATTAAGAAACGCGTTTTATTAACAACATTTCCAATATAAGCGAAATTTTTGATTGTCTAGTTGTCAAATTTTTTTCTGTTGTGTCAGTTAGGGATAAAAAGATTAATTTCTACTTATTTTTTCTTGACAACGGTAGCTGAAACGCTACCGAAACGCTACCGAAACGTTGAAATAAAGAATTTAAAAATATTGTGGTTTAATTTCCCAAAAATTAAAAAAAGAATGAACCATTTTCTTGTAAATTCTCCAAATATCCTAAAAAATTTCATTAATAATTTATTTAAAAACTTTTCTACTCTCCCTGTATACTAAAAATATCGAGAAACACAAACGTTTTTCAAAATAATCTATCTTTATATTTTTAAAAGGGGAAGCCAGTGTATATTGCATTTACATCGATGACGAATACTTGTTTACGTCGAATGGCGTGACTAATAAACAAGTTTTAAATCTTGTGAATTAATTTTTGAATCGGACGGTCGTGTTTGGAGTGTATATTCGTAATTAACGGGGATATAGGTGTTTTTTCGAATTTTCGGGAGTGTATTACCTATGTTCGAAATTATTTTCGGTAGTGAAACTATGTGTCTTCGAAATTTTCGGTAGTGTACCAAGTGTAGTTTGAATTTTTGTCCTTGATTTCCAAAGAGTATGATTCTATATATAAGCAGGTGAGTCTTTATTTTATTATCTGGTAGTTGCTAGCACACCTAACATTTATGCTATTTCTTAACTTTCGATACATTTTTTCGAGGCATATGTAAACTATAATGTTTGCTTTATTTTCCCAATACATTATCCTTCCCTTCTTTCCAACTACTACCTCCAGCAATAAATAAATACAGTGTATTTAAATAGTTTTGGATATTTTATGAATAATTTTTATACAAAGAGTTTAACCGATTTAGTATAATTTATCAACAAATTAAGTACTTATTTGATTTTATATATGGTGGACATTAACTGTGATTCTTGTTATAAAAACCACTTTTCGTTGGCCATTCAGAATCGAATTCTCTAGGCTTTGTTTTGGGGATAAGGTCTTGGCGTTCAAATTGGTTACCACAAATTGTCAAAACTGTCAAAATTACACCATCACTTGATGGCTTATATCTTTTTACAACAATCTAAAACTTGACCGAAATACCTCATCCCTAAGACAAAGGTCCAAGTTATATTATGTTAACATTTCAACTCTTAATTTCACTGCATTCTTTAGATTTGTTGCATACAAAATGACCTAAATTTTGTTGCAAGTCAGTGATGCCAACTGTCTAAATTGTGAGGCCCCTCTTAACTCCTCTATCATGGCTGGTTTTTTTTTTCACGAATATTTTGAAATAAGAATTTCAGATTAACATAAATTCCGCTTCAATTGAAAATAAAGCAAGTATCATATGGCAGTAAATTCGCTAAAAACTAATTTCAATTTGTTCAGAAAAACATTACTTTCATACAAATAATTACGCAGAAATATATAAATTCATGGCCTCATTATATTTATTTTACAAATAATGTAATAGTACTTAGTTTCTTGTGCTAATAAGAATATGAATTAATGAGTAAGTAGCAAGATAATGTTGTATAATAATTATTATAAAAACAATTACGAAGAGACCAAATTGATATGTTAACAGTGCTGTAACATCATGAGTTTCTAATACAGAATATAAAATTATGTATTCGTTTAAAACAAAGAAGGTGTACCTTTTTCTCCATGAGAAATATTGTTGCTAGGATAAACGATTTCGATTTGACATTGATGACATTATCCAACACCGATCGCGCACTGAAAAGTTTGCCGAAATAACTTACACTGTGAAAAAGAGTTGGGTAGAGTGAAAACCATTGAGCTATATGGATAGAGAAAACTATCCCATGCTAATCACCGTTCGCTAGAAGCTGTCCTTGTTTAATAAGCACGCGATTAAACTGAGGCAGTCGGAGAACTCACGTAAGTATCTATACTTACGGAATAGCTCCCTCTATCCATACAGCTCAACAGCGAAAACAATGTGTAACACTTTAAAAGTAATACCAAAATCAGAAATTCAATACAAAATCTTCATATTCACTCATGCAAAGTAGATACACATGGAATGAGGCGTGGGTTGACTAATTTTCACATAGGAACCAAAAACATATTACAGTATGGGCTCCTGATGGTTTTAATAATGAAAAAAGTGTCGCTTCTATCTAAGTGTGTTATTCTGTGGTATTATTGGAACGCTTTTGACTTGTGACAGCTTTGACATTACTACATAAACAGATTCTGTGCGAATAGCCATCAAATAACCAAAAGTATCTAACCGGTAAATACCAAATGCATTTAGTCGATGTGGTTATTAATGGTTCTAAGGCGATAACGTCTTTACTGAACTATTGAAGACGTCACTACTTATAACATTTTTAGCAGCGGTAATTACTTTGCTCTTTAGCTGTGTAAATTAGCTGTATATCCTGGTTATCCACCTAAATGCTAGGATGTTATTATATTAGTGGTAGTTCAAAGTTATTTAGGCGGTCTTCGATAGTGACATTTCTTGGTCAATAAAGTGCTAAACCAAGATCGAAAAAATATTAACCGGGGCTTAAACCGTTGTGTTCGCCTAAAATCGTCTAATGTGTTCCATCCAAAACGTCAAATGCTGTGCTTGGAGTGAATCCCTGAAAGGCTTAGATTCACTATTGGCTCCGGTGGGCGTCGCTCCAATCAAGTTTACACTGAATTTCTTTACAAGCGGATGGACTGTTTTTGTATGTATTTGGAAATATTGTTTTTCCAATGAAATGAAATTTGGTTCTTAACATAATTTGCGCAGGATATGTACAGATATGAGGGCAAAGAGCTTCCACACCGGTGAAGACGAACAATTTATGTATTTTTTAGGTTGTTTCTGAAGGCAAAACTTCATAGAAAAGTATACCTTAGGTAAAAAAGGGCTTATTCCTTAGTACACACGACACTGTTCGATATAGCGACATTATTTCAAAGTAAACAATTAATAGGAGTGGTATTATCAATAACTAATTAAAGATATTGTTGTTTTAGTCATATTTTATACATTTAATTTTTGAATTTTAGTTTATAGCAGTTTATTCTAAGTGACACGTAAGTAAAATTATATTTTTCCGTTAAAAATTTGCGTTTGTCACGAAATTTATTATTTAAATAAAACGCCCGAACATAAATAGACAAAAATATATAATAAATATAAATTGAGAACCTCTTTTTTTAAGAAATCTGTTGAAAATGAGAATTAGCATTATTTTTAGCCAGTTACCATCCATCTATCATAATTATTTTAATAGTTAAATCGTTTCGATGATACTTTTCAAGAATTCCCATAAATCACCATAATCTTCACCATACGATTAGCAAATAAATCGTACGGTAAGGCGTTGACAGTCAGGCGTGTCGAGTGAAAGAAGGGCGAGCTAATCATCTATTGGCGAGACTTTTTTTGTAACCTGCAGGCTGTAAAAATTATGTTTTTGTCCAAATTTAAATAAATAATTATTGTGCATCTGTGCAATTAAAAGAGATAATTAACGAAATTGTTAATTGAGACGTCCTAGATTTATAGTATGGCTTTAAGGATATGGGATGTTAATAAAATCGTAAAGAAATAGGTACAAACCATGCTTAATTCGAAGTGGTTTTGGTGAAATCCATGTTTGAATCACCATGGTCGGCATGTCGTAAGTACCCTAAACACGGTATTCCTATGGGTACTGGCGATACGTACCTACCTACTAGAAGTAGGTATATCACCAAAGCCTACACAGCGTTGAGGTCGAGTTTAGTACCATTTCTCCTTTCATTTTGTTATCATCCGTATTCAATGTTGCAATTAATATTTATTTCTGTGGTTTTAAGCCGGACATACCTACAAAAAGATTTCGATCTTGTGTTTATTCCAGTACCTTACCTATAGTCTATGGTTTATCTGCTTATTGTTTATGCTGAAAGTAGATACTAATTTTGAAAATGAACCTAAATCCTGTACTATGATTGTTCATTGCCTGAATCTTCTTGTGAATGGACGCGAGAAATTTCACTATTCTGTAGAATGACAGGTTATACGTCATACACGACACAAAACAGGCTCTCTGTTTTGTGATACACATAGTAGGTACAGTCGGTACAGCCGAGGTACAGATTATACGTCATACACGTCAAAAAATAGACTGTCTGATTTGTTATACACATAGTTTGGTACGGTATACAAGGTGCATAGATTTAAAGGCTTCTTTAGTCCGTCCACAGGCATGTTTTTATAGAAATTTTACGAACTATTGCAGACCCCTTGTGGAAATAGAGCATGTTTAAAGTGTATGATATTAAAAATCAGTAAATTGAGGTTAAGTCCTCCATTACTTTCGGTTAAATATGTACAAACATCAATATTTTATTTTAAAAAACATTCCCAGTGTCATATAAAGTTTTATTACGAAAAAAAAATGCACGCGCAAAAATGAAACTCCCAGCAACGACTTGTTCAGTTGATCTTTAAAAGCACCGAGTCACGCATCCACACACAAACTAGTTAATAAAATACCAACATCGACCAACGCTCTATATATTATAATCAAAGAATAGACACTAACAAGGTTTATAATTAATGCTCGCGCTCCGCCTACGGGCGCGGTTCGTCGATGGAGCCGCCCCGCGAGGCAGTACGAACTTCTGCAGTCCTTGCAGGAGGCCCTCTGCCGACTGACTTACCAGCGTTTTACGTTTCACCTGCCAGTTGCTGTGATAATTGTTCACGTTTGTGTACGCTAATTTTTTTCGCACGTTAACTTTCGATACACACGTTTTCGTGGGTTGCGTATACTTTTGTGAATATACCGGGGTGTGCGGCTCTTGGACTAAGGGTTTTTGTGGAAGGGGATGAAGTATGGTTAGTACTCTTTGATCTAATACTGTTATACCGACTGCATTAAAAATGAATTTTGTTAGAAATCAAGCTTTGTAACTTTTATGCTCTATATATCAAAAATTATGGTAAATTTTTGCCTTATTTTATTTGGATAATATTTATATATGTCAAAATATTTATGTGCTGAGATAAAATCTACTTGCTCAGCAAATAATAACATTTCACAGCTTCAGTTATTCTTTGAAATGATTGAAATCGTATCTTGAATGTAGTTTTTGGTACAGACCAACGGAAAAGTTTTTGAAAATCTACCAGTAAGTAGTGGTGTACCCCAAGGCTCAGCTTTGGGTCCAATTCTTTCTTTATCATCCATTAACGATGTCACAGACTTTCGGATAGGTGAAAGATTCACTTCATTTGCCGATGACACAGTGTATCCTGGTGTAGCTCGGATCTAACAGCTTAACACTCCATCAAATCCAGAGATCTTGTTACACTACTTTAGTCCTGGGTCTCTGCTCATTATAGAATTCTAATATCGACTGTATTCTACACGACTTGTCGACAGAAGTGATAGTTATCGTTTTCTACATGTGAAGACGTGTCGTTATCTATGATTACGAGATATCTATCTAGTTATATAGATTATATTTTCAAATTTATGACGTTTGACACAAAATACACAATAAAAATGGCAAAACCAGTTGCATTATTGTCCGAGCACCTAAATTATTTCGCGAGGGGCTTTGTCCCGTGCGGAATAAGGTGCGAGGCTTATGAATGACTTCATCACCGTGGTGTATATACAATTTTTTCCACTACTAGCCACATAGCCACAATAAGAACTATGAAATGTTTACATAAAAACTACAAATCGATGGTAATGTCAAAAATAAAAGAAGAGCTCTCGACAGAGTACCTACAGGGAGAGATTTTTCACTGCTGTTGACTGTAGAAAGCAACCGGTAGAATTCTATAGTATGCAGAGTCCCAGCACTGTACTCGAATGTGATTTCATTTAACACTAATAAAAATATAGTTTCATCTTTCAGAGGAGCTTTACAGCCACATAAATTTACAAATTCGCATTCTCCGTCTCTTGGTCTCCATATTGTCGATCTCCTTTTATATAGCTGTTCTGCAACAATCTTCTTCTATATCAATAACGCTGCGCTGTAGTAAATGCAGCGAACTATCCCGTTTAAGTCTTGGTTTAGTTTTAGACCGTCAAGGTAGAGAAGTGAGCATCGCGGGTGTTTGAGAGAGCTCGCAGAGCACCATGGAGCTAGTATTTAGAGGAGTCGCTACGCCTATCATAAAAGTGGTATCGGTTTCGCCATTTTACTTCCACTTCTCTGTCAACTTGACATTAGTATTGTTTTGTGGATGTGAATTGGGTATTTTGGATTTTCTTCTTGTTAGTGTCGTTTTTTTCTATTTTAATAATTGAACAATAATGGTTTCTTGTGTTTCACGAAGTTGTACAAGTAGAGACAGTGTAAATACGAAAAAATCATCAGGAACAACATATCATAGGTTAGTAAACAATCGAAAGGACTGTACTGGAATATATTTCTTTGTGCTTCAATAAGTTTTATTTAACTTCATATTATATTTAATGTTTGTAGATTTCTTAGAACTCCATCAATAAGAGGTATGTTGTTGATATTTGTAAAAAGAGGCTCTTGGCAGCCAACAAAATACCTACAGTGTTTCTATATTATCAATTTCACTAGTGAATATATGTTTATTGATTGAAAATTTAAATAGTCCGGCTCTGCCGACGACGCCATATTGCTCACATTACAATGTCACTCATGTGATACCACTTTCCTATTATAAGATAGTCGACTGTGTCATCTCCTCTTAATAGTAGCTCCATGCAGAGCACGTTCGAAATAGGTTCTTCATTCCACTGGTGGACTTTACTTACGCTTTAAGCTAATAAGAGAATTTTATTGGAGCACTGCAGATTGTAGATATTGAAATAAAATACGATGTTCTTGATTATAATGATTGGATATCAAGTCAAAATTAGGAGGTGGATCCAGAACAGCTACTAAGGGTGGTGACTAGTAATTTTTACAGTCAATAAACATATTTTTGACGTATTTTTTGACACATTTTGACTAGTGTTTACTCTCTTGGATACGACACAGGGTGTGTGAGAAAAATGTTGTTTGTAGAAGATCTGTGGGATATGTATGGGATATTAAAATTCGTCTAGATTCTGTTATTAAAATTAAAAATAAAAATGGCACAATATTGACGATAAAAACGACTAAGAAGAAGATGTAATTGAAATTATTCGTAATTGTTATATAACCAATGATTTCATTTCATTTATAAACGAGCAAAGTTTTTATTTAATTTTTGCAAAATATCCACACTGATAACAACTAATTTGCTTAACTATCGAAAGGCAATTAAAGTTAATTAACTCCATATACATTACTTTGTTTATATTCGTTAACTAGTAATTTTTCCTGTCTTTTAATATCCGTAATTTAAATATCATCCGCGAAATTTTGTATGCACATAATCTTCACCAATTTAGATTAGAAGTAATTTTAATTTTTAATTTTACCGATACAAGTTGACAATGCCATCGTTTGCCGTAATATTATAATTGTTTGCGAAAATGTGAGTATGAATAGATTAAGAAAAAACAGCAACTAATAACTAAGTTATTAGAATAATTATCAATCGTAGATATTCTAGGTACGGTTATTTTTGTACATGTACTGAGACCTGAAAGATCTATTTTCCACTACTAGTTGTGAAGTTGACAATTATTGCTTCTTTTCTACCCAACTGAGAAGTTGAATTTCCTTATTATAGTAGTTCATTTAATAACCCGGAGGAGTAATTTGAAAAGCCTTACCCACACCACTAAAAGTTACCAGATTAGTTACTAAAGGGTGTGTTCCGAACAAGTAGTCAACAGTCGTGTTCCAAATCTATTGAATATGCCTTGATTGATGAAGAAATCAGCCACACATAGTCATAAGTATTATTTAGATGCTTAAGGTTTATACCCAAGCATTAAACAGACAAGTATTCTGTCAGATGTAAAACATTTTCCTGTTTCGTATTTGAAATTTTTAATTCAAACTGAAAGATTAGAGCATACACAATACTCTAATATGGCTGTTTATAATTAGCAAATAACTGAATGCAATAAAAAAGAAGTCAATAAGTTAATTTCTAGAAATATTCTATAATTTTAACTATACTTTCACTTCCAGTTTTCAAATACTTTTGTTTTAAATCTTCGATAGCTTATAACCTCCATACTTTTGACGATATCTCTCCAAATGTGTAAAAATACAATAGGTGCATTAGATCCTTCAAAGGATTACACAATTGAATTTAACTTGTTTCAAAGCTTGCAAAATTTTATCCAATGTAGATAACTTTTTGTTCTTCAAAGAGCATTTTTAATTCACTCATCACAATTTCCACCAATATTTTCTGCACTGCATTTTGTTTTTCTACCTCGGTATAATAAAATAACAAGAGCGGATGCTATGACAAAATTAAGTATATTTATCTGTCAGAGCTATCAAAAATGGAAATTATCAGCTGATGTCAATATTAAAAAGTGTTGTGTGAAACTGGACGGAATCTGACCAATCAGAGGTCTACAGAATTGCCAACTTAAATTCAAATTACTCCCCCTGGTTTTTAATAGATAGAATCCTATCCCTCGTTTTTTGTTTCCATCTGACGATTCCTATCCTTCTCAAATCCTCCTCCACTTCCTTCAGTCACTTAGATCTGGGTCTTCCTTGCCTTCTCCTACCACCCGGTTCCCACTATAGCATTGAGCAAGCGACTGCTCGCTCACCTTCTCTCCATACATATCCGAGCCATTTTATTCTTTGTCTCTTTATTCATACGTTGTCTGTATTCATTGTCGTCAGTTTTTATTGGCACTAGAATTGTTCTCATTATTTTTCGTTCTAATATCCTCAACTCCCCTTCATCTCTTTTTGTCGTTATCGTTTCTGCTCCATACATTATCACAGGTCTTATTATTGTGTTGTAAATGTTAAATTTAGTGTATCTTGTCAATAGTTTCAATTGTCTTAGCTCTACTAGATCTTTCCATGTATCAAATCTTCTCTTTTTTTGGTGTTCCCTATTACTTCCAATATTACATTGGTGCGGTGTTTCAATCATTGTT
>CAJUYI010003095.1:0-18329 GCA_910591695.1 Galerucella pusilla | reverse complement strand
TAGTAACGAAGTTAGGTGTTAGTGCCTTTTTGACAGCATTATTGCGCTACTTTCAACCATCCCCGGTATATCTATACTCTCGATTACGTCGATTACCTCCGCACCGCCCCCGCGTTCACATTGCAGCAGCAATACCATTCTTCGCTAATAATATGCATGAGAGCTTATGGCAGCATGTGTTGAATGCCTTGCTATAGACGCGAAGGTTGTGGGATCGAATCTCACTGAAGTTTTTTTCAGATTTTTAAATATACAACAGGACTAAAAATGGCTGCCTTAAATTAAAACGCGCGCGCCGCTCTCTCTCTCTCTTACACATTGTCTCGCTGCTCTCTCTCTAACACACGGTTTTCCCTATACTTATGGTTGAACATACATATAACATCTACTCCTATGAACAGCCCCACAATTTTTCAAGAAATAATTCCAATAATAATTATGTTGCAAACAATTTTCCACGCCAGAATAATAATAATTATTCTCAACAAAGAAATTATAATAATTTCCAGGATCCTTCACAAAGTAGATCGTATTCAAATTTTCAACGAAATTATAATAATAATCAATTACCTTCTCAACCTATAAACATACAACCGATTCCACAGAACAGGAAATACTTCACAAATCGTCAAGTATTCGGACCCCAAAAGAATGTTTTCAAACCGAATACAATTCCCGAAAATCAATTGCCAGAACCGGTACCAATGTCTACATAGACACGAAACCCCTCTTTACAAAAAAGAATTCGTTTTAATAATAATAATAACCACTTCAGAAATTTTAATCTGAACCAAAAGTCAAATTTCATATCTGAAGAATTATATTCTAATCAATGCGTCGTTAACGATTTAGAACCTGAAAGCAATGAACCAATCGAAGAACCAGATAAAAGAGTCCGTAACGAAAATTTTTGTATACCAGGCCCACCCAACAAGAAAAGATGATTGAAATAAATTTCCAGTCTAATAATGCTTTACCATACATAGAAATAAGCGAACCTAAGTTAAAATTATCAATAGATACAGGAAGTACTAGATCTATAATTAAACCTTCAATAATTGAACAATTTTATCCACAAACCATTTACCATTCTAACATAACATTATCAACTAGTTTAGGAAGCAAAAAAATAAGATATTAATCATTAATACTTTCATTTAACGAATTTAAAGATAATAATTATTTTATTGACTTTATTTTATATGATTTCCACGATTTTTACGATGGAATAATAGGGTTACAAGATTTAATTAATATGAATTCAAACATTGATCTCATTAATAAAAAGTTAATCAGTGAATCTGTAGAGATACCATTTAAATACAGAGACAATGACGATATTGAATATTCATTTTCCATAAATGGAAATGAAAGATGCATAAGACAACTCCCTGTCAGTGTAAGTGATGGTGAAATTTTGATAGATTCCCAAGAAATAGGAAACATTGAAATTCCTTATACTCTTTCGATTGCAAAAAATGGATTTGCTCTTGTTGAAATACAAAACTATACAGATAAACCGATATCTACTATTTTAACAAAACCAATCAAAGCCAATACATTCAATTCATCGCAGTATGAAACAGTTAACACATTGACGGACAGACCTGCTACAGCCGTCAGGTATGCTGTGACAGACCTGCTGCAGCCGTCAAAAAATAATTCGTGTTATAGGACAGACCGGTTGAAGCAGGCATGTTTCCTAGTAAATACTCGTTAAAGATACTTTTAGTGTCCCACGAAACATAAACGTAATGTTGATTGCATATGAATTAGGCATCTTACACCAAGTAATGCAGTTGGGTTTATAAACGGCGGTGTGGTGTCGTGTGCATTGTTTATGTATGAATAAAAGAAACTATAGAACGACTGCGAAACGTGTAGTTATCTTGAGATTGGTTTCGTTTGAATAGATATTTGAGAGTAAAAGAAGTGATAAATGTCCAAAGTATTTTTTGTTGGAAATTGCAATGGATTCAAATGAAGAAAAACGTTTAATGCAACTTTTTGAAGAAATAGACAGTGATGAGTGTGACCACTATAATAATATGTCGTCTGATTCGGAAGCAGATAACTCCTATCGCCCTCAAGAAGATGAAATAGATTCTTCTGACAGTAATATTGAACCAGAGGTGAGTTTCAGGAAAATTTTTTTTTGAGTTTATTTTTTGATACGGGCTTTCAGGTTCGAGAAATTCCTAATTTGCGAGATAACGTTTCTGCGCAAGTTAGTCAAGAATCAGACTCCGAAGAAAATGTTTCTGTAGTACTGGATTCAGACGCAGACGTAGTTGATGAAGAACGAGACAATGAACAAACTGATGAAACTGATGCATGAAACAGTGATACTGCAAGTATAAACGACTTCCTATTTGATCATACACAAATAGGAGTCAAGTTATATGGTGATTTGAATTCGTCGCCATATGAAATATTCAATCAACTATGGAATAACGATATAATGGAGTTATTGGTGAATTCCACAAATAATTATGGAAAGTCCCTAACTAGCCAAGCACGCCCTAAAACCAGAAATTCAAGAAGTTCCTCTTTCAAAGAGACAACTCGGGATGAAATGCAGAAGTTTATTGGTCTATGTTTATTGCAGGGTCAGATCAAAGTCCAGAATATTAGAAAACTTTTTAGTTTGGACCCGTTGAATTACCATCCAATATTTTCCTCGATGATGACTGGAAGGCGTTTTGAACAATTGTTACGGTGTTTTTCTGTGCACGGTGGAGCCGAAAATCCTGACGCCAATGATCGACTTAAAAAGATTAGAAGCTTACTGAATATATGTCTTAGAAATTTTCAAGACGCTTATACTCCAGCTAAAGAGTTATCTCTGGATGAGTCTTTACTACTATTCCGTGGACGGCTTTCATTCCGAACCTACATGAAGAATAAAAAAACAAAGTACGGGATCAAATTCTATGAACTTTGTTCTTATGACGGATATGTGTTGAATCTAGATATTTATAAAGGTCAGGGAGAAAACGGGCCAGATAATAATATGACAATTTTGGAACGTGTTGTTATGAAACTAATGCAACCATATGTAAATAAGGGATACCACCTATTCATGGATAATTACTATAACAGTATCACACTTGCCAATAGATTGTTGCAGAATCAGACACATGTAACAGGTACCCTTCGCTCTAATAGACGAGGAAACCCAAAAGTAGTTGTGAATAAACGTCTTCGAAAAGGAGACCACATCTGGAAACGTCAAGGAAAGATTTACGTTTCGAAGTGGAAGGACAAGAGAGATGTTCTTTGCTTAACAACTGCTCATCATCCTACTTTAGCTGAGGCCAGAAATCGTTACAATCAAATACGTAGAAAACCAGTGGAAATTATTGAATATAATAAATTTATGTCTGGGATCGATCGCTCCGACCAAATGATATCCTATTATTCGTGTCCTAGAAAAACAATTTACTGGTATAAAAAAGTTATTTTTCACTTATTGGATATAACAGTTTGGAATTCCTATTTCTTGTACAGAAAAGTGACACAAAACACAAAAATAAAGAGATATATACAATACAGAGAAGCTCTTATTAGATCGCTGTTAAGTATTGATAACAACCTGAAGGATGGCCGCTTTCTTGTCAAGTTGAATCCAATACACCAACCTACTGGTCCAAGACCTCAATCTGCTACTCGTGCACCATCCCAACACTTTCAAGAACTTATACCAAGGCCAGACAACTATAGTAGAAAGTTTTATTACCTACGATGTAAACAGTGTTCAAAAGAGAAAAAGAGGACAGAAACCCATTGGAGATGTAAGACATGCCAAGACACTCCACCCCTTTGCGCTGGACCGTGTTTTGAAAGGTGGCATAAAGAAAACAACTGATTTCTTCTGTTCAATAGTTATTTTATAATGTTCTGAATTCATAATAAAACTATGTCATGTGAAATTACGTCGACCGGTTGTAGCCGTCTTGTCCCATCAGACATAATTTTTCTGCCTGGTGAGACAGAGACGGTTCCTACCCTCATTGTTATATTTGGCTTATATCATCGATAATAAGCCGATTAATCACCTCTGAAAATAATAGTTGTACATATTCTACAATACAGTATATTTTCCAATGCGTTGTTTTGGTCAGAAGAATGTAAGTAGGTGTCCGTCAATGTGTTAAGTTCGAAAACTTCACTAATCAACTTAACGAAAATTACGTAATAGAGTCAAAAACTGATATTTCAAAATTAATTCGTACCGATCATATGAATAAAGAAAAACTTAAAATAACTAATTTATGTAAAGAATTTTCAGACCTTTTCCTCAAACCCAATGATAAATTAACGTTTACATCTAAAATTGATCATATGATAGGAACTAAGGACGAAATACCTGAACATTCGAAATCATATAGATATCCTTATGTACACAGAGATGAAGTAAAACGTCAAATACAAGAAATGTTAGATAAAGGAATAATAAGACCTTCATGTTCACAATGGAGTTCACCAATTTGGATTGTTAGTAAAAAAAATGGACGCCTCTGGAAAACAAAAATGGAGACAAGTAGTAGACTATAGAAAATTGAACGATAAAACAATTGATGATAGATATCCTTTACCTAATATCTCTGATATTCTAGATAAATTAGGTCGTGTTCAATACTTTAGTACGTTAGATTTAGCCAGCGATTTCATCAAATCCAAATAAATGAATCTTCAATAGAAAAAACTGCATTTAATGTCAATGATGGACATTACGAGTTCTTAAGAATGCCTTTCGGATTAAAAAACGCACCGTCTACTTTTCAACGAGTAGTTAATGAAGTCCTTAAAGACTTACAAAACAAAATTTGTATGGTCTATATGGATGACATTATTATCTTAAGTACGAGTCTTCAGGAACATTTACAAAACTTAAAATCAGTCTTTATGAAATTACGCGAAGCACAATTCAAAATATAATTAGATAAGTGCGAATTCCTCCGTAAAGAAGTAGAGTATTTAGGACATGTAGTCACTCCTCAAGGTATAAAACCTAATCAAAACAAAATCAAAGCTATACAAAATTTCCTGTTCCTAAAACTGCGAAAGACTTAATACACTCCGTGTTTCTCGAAACTTAAAGACGGGAGGAGTTATGTGTGCAGAGAATAATAGATTCTATTATATTAGGGAGCACCTGCAAACCTGCTGAATAGACAATTATTTAGATATATAATTGCAATTTGTTTATAATTAAGACACCAGATAGAAATGTACAGTAGTTAGTTAGTTATAGTAACGTTAGTTACATTAGTTTTAGTATTTAATCTCATTTTGATTCTTGATAGTTGTAGTTGTTTATAAATAAATATTATTTTCTTTTTAAAAAGTTATTTCAAAGAAGAAAATGTATAATTCCAGCTATTTATTTATAACAATGTCGTAACTCCGAAGCAGGCGCAATTTGTCGTAGCTCAATCAGTTTGACGTGGTGCTCGGTACGTTTGTTTGATCTCTGGTAGAAAAGCATGGTATTTTTATGCAAAAAATAATGTAAAATAATTATTGTAATGAATTAATTGTTATGTAAAACTGGGTATTTATATATAATAATCACGGATAATCCAATGCCGTTCAGTCCATAGCAATTTTTAATCGAAATTTGTTCTTTGTAAACTTGGCAAACTACCTATTTTAAATGGTTTATTTGTATTTTTCGTAAAGTTAGAATAAAATGTAAAATATATCACCTCATATTAATCAATCATTTAAAACAATTTTCTCGGTAAATAATACAATAGATACTTTTAAACCTTGCACTTATTTGTTTTCTTCCCTTTAAAGTGTTATTTTAGGATTATCATTATTTACTTAATAAAAGTTTGATAATAAAGTTCAAAATGATAATTTAATCTCTTTAGTTAGTTATACTTGTTTCTTTTCCAGTGATGCTAGCTTCAGAGGGAAACGATTACTGGAACTGTGTCTATTAAATGAAGCATCTTCGCCCAAAAAACAGAACCCTACTTACAACTTGAAGCAACCTGAAAGTAATGCTACTGAAACGGAGGTAAATCCTGATCCTCCTGCAAATATTGAAACATTCGACATTATAAGTATGCCCATTGATATACTACAAGATAACATTATTATACCTAATCTGCGTAGTGACTGGCCGGTGGAGTTTTCGATTCCAAACGCTTCAGACGAAAACATCACCTACAGCAATCAAGTCTACTCTCAAGACTTCCATTATAGCAAACAATACTAAAAAAGATCAAGGCAGTTTTACACTATTCTACAGTCGAAGAAGATCAAGACATAACTGATGTAGAAAACTACGTGGATAAGAACAACGATTTTCAACAGGAAAACGAAATTCATAATGCATCTAATAGCGACAGTGAGAATACTGAAAAGGAAGAAAATAACACTCTCGCGATGGCTAATAAGAAAAAACGTGAAAATATAAAAAAGATCAATAAAACTTTACGCGGAAAAGGAAAATCTTACTTGGGATACCGTCGACCTGCTGGACAGAGTAGAACCTTTCAAGACACACAACGTGGGGAAAGGAAAATTGGTCCTTCATGTGAGTCAAAATTTTGTGAAAAATCAAGCAAGCGTCAATGCAACTCAATTTCCGAAGAAAATAGAGATTAAATTTTTTCGAAATTTTGGGCCGAACGAAAAATCTATGTAATTAATTTCATAAATGTCGAGGTAACTAAAAAGAAAAAAGCAGTTAACGAAAACTCGTATCATCGTATCGTATCATCTAAAAATAAAAGATCGACTAATTCCAGTTCGAAAAAAAATGTTTATGTCCACGCTAAGTTTAAAGGAACGATCAATTTTTAGCTGGATATCTAACAGTACGGTATGTGCAATTCAGTAAGAACTGTAACCCAGCAGGTAGCGACTAGAAGTTCCAGATTTGATTTTTTGAGGACATTTTTAAAAAATTTAAACAAGATGCCTTCACATTACTGCCGCCATGAAAGTCAAAAGCTCTACTTGTAACAAAGTTTTTCAAATCTTTCTGATCTATACAATGCATAGAAAATTAAATCTTAAGAATCCAGCGAACCAACTCTTTCGAGAACCTATTACGCTTATAAAAATGCTCAGAAAACTAAATATTTTACTATACCAGCCAAAGAAGGATAGATGCGACATATACGAACTTAATAATTCAACTGAAGATGTCTGGATTAGTCACAGAGATGCTAAGGAACGAGCAAGAGCAGAAAAATCTAATGACAAAAAGGCCAGTGAGAATGGCATTTATCATACCATCACAATGGATCTTCAAGCAGTTAAAATTTGTCATGCAGTTAATGCATCATCTGCCTATTACAAAACAAAAATTTGTACACATAATTTTACTATTTTTAATTTAACTAATAAGCACTGCACATGCTATTGGTTCAATGAATCATAAGCCTACCTCCAGGCATCTGTCTTTGCCTCATGTTTGACAGACTACATCAAAAGACACCTTAACGATTCCAAGCCAGTTATTATCTACTCAGATGGGTGTTCTTACCAAAATAAAGATTCAGTAATGGCCAATGCCCTTTTGCATCTATCAAGTGAGCTAAAAATCAATATTGAGCACAAGTATCTCATAAAAGGGCACACTCAAATGGAGTGCGATAGTGTCCACGCACTTATTGAGAGGAAAGTAAAAAACAAATCAATTTACTTGCCAAGCGATTATTCTCGATTATGTCTGGGTCAAGAAAAATCAATCCATATGAAACCATTACGTTGGATCACTCGTTTTTTAGGTTCTTTAAGAAAAACATGAGCTACCATTCAGTGAGACCTGGGCGAAAAGTGGGAGATACAACGGTTAACGACATAACAGCTTTCCAATATCTACCTGAAGGAGAAATAAAATGAATAATTCAGTTTAATGATGCCTACACGGATCTTCCTATAAGACCAACGGTCATTCAACCTGTTGTATTTCCTCGCCTCTTTAATGAACGATTACCCATTAAAAAGAGTAAATATGACCATTTGCAATAAATGAAACCAGTTATTCCCAGCGATTGTTGGACCTTTTATGACAAGCTACCCTGCAGCGATAAATAAATTGGATATTTTTTTTAGTTCATTGAAAATTTTATTTTTTTATCAGTAGATTTTTTGTTTTTTTGTGTGCATATTTTTTAATTTTCGTTTTTTAATATGAAAAAGCAGATTTTTTTATTAATCAGAGTACCATGTAAGTTACTTTCAATTTGTCGTAAGTCTCAAGTTGTTTGTGTTCAATATAGCGTAAGTCAAGTAGCTTTTAGAAAATAGACTGTTCTGCTGAATTATTGCAAAAATAATGAACAAAATGTATTTTTTCGTGCAATGTTGTAATAAAATGTATTTATAAAAAATATGTGCTTTCTGCGAATTTTTTTTGTCTACCTGAAAATGGGCCATTTTTGAGTTACGACATATTGAAGTGTTACCCTCGAGGGAGTTTATAAGTTTATTTAATATTCTTTGTTTGAAAAGCATTAAAGTGCGAAACAGCATATGCAGTGTGACCACGCCGTTTTCGTTCAATCCAATTTCTCTAATTAATTTGAGGGTTTAAACGTTCGCGGAAAAATCTTAAATTTCGGGCATCTGTTTAAAATGAGTTTTAGTTTCTATTATTAACTTTAAAATGTTTTCTTAAACAAGCCCACTGTATTTTTTCATGTTTGGTTGCCGCTGTGTTTTTAGTTTGTATAATTTTATTCATGTTACCAGAATTGTATTTTTTCATGTTTTGTTTTCATTTATAGTGAGCTATAAATAATTTATGTGTAGTGATGAGTTCCATAATGAAAAATGATATTCATGTACAATGTGATTCACGATTCAACAAGATAATCATGAAGTTGGAGAAATACTGATTCTGTCGATTTTTTTGTATATAACATAAACAAATGTTTCATTAAAAGTTTGAAAATTCAGCCATTGTGAGTCCAAAAATGAACGTTCATTGTGCGTCTAAAGGCGGGTGTTATGGACAATTTTAGGCGAAGAAACCGTTGCCAACGTCAAGACGGATAACAGCAGCTCTATTCGATGAGTTCAACTATTATAGGATTAGTTACAGCATAAAGATCTTCCATATAAACATTTTTCGACAGTTCCAAGAACCAATCAAATTTCCTCATTTTTTATCATATGAACAATTTCACCCAATCATGTCAACCTTACAATTATAACATACCATGGGTAATTTTCACGTTGCTATGGACACATATTGATTTATTTCGATTTTAAAGTTTCAAATATTTAATATTTCGAAATACCACGATTTGGTTGTAATACTGAGGAAAATATTAATGAACTTATATAATCGAACATACCAAAAAACACCGTTTACAGTAAGAAATTTGTATGGAAAGTATTTATGGACTTTTGCAACGATAGAAAGTATAAATTAGATGGAAATCGAACGGCGGAAAAATTGGCGTTGATTTTAGAGGAAGGAAGTACGGTCAAAACCATGTGGAATATAACAAGTAAGCTGTTACAAGAAAAATATTATAAAGAAATGAAAGTTATTATTGACCCAAAAGTGTTGCATTTCAACAAGCGCGAGCTGCCCGCGATTCTATACGACGAAAAATGCAATCCGATCCTTGTAAAAGGAAACAAAGTTCGGCAGCATTAAGCTCTGTAGAAATAACGAAAATGGTAAATTTATGGAATGAAACTACTCCTGAAGAGCTGCAACGGAAATTCTATCACATAGCTGCGGTAGAATTAGCTTAGCGAGGTGGAGAAGCTGCTGCTTGATTGACTGAATTTTTATGTATCGAATCAAACAACGATGGTTCTGTAACAAATCGAGTTGAATATAACCCTGTATTCAGCAAAACTTCCAGGGTGGTTCAAGAATGTGTACTGGAAGCAAGTTTTAATAGAAAATAACGACAGTAACGTTTGTCCCGTCGAAAAGAAACAACCAACAGATTATTCCTTAGACCAAATCGTCAATGGAAATCCGAAAATGATCACTGGTATGATAATATGCCCATTGGAAGAAATACGATTCAAAATTGGACAAGATCGTCTGCCGAAACGATTGGCTTGAATACAAAGGAAAAAAAGTACTTATCATTCCAATAGATCGACCGCGGTTAGTCGATTGGCCAGAAGGAGTGTACAAGAACAACAGCTTATAAAAATTACGGGTTACAACAATGCCAACTCAATAAAACCCCACTTGAATATTGACGAAGAACATCATAATCAATTTATTAACAGCATGCGTAGTGGAAATGCATCTTCATCAGTTATAGAAACTAACACGTCTGTTTCCAAGCAACAAGCTTTCGAAACCTGTCATTACATTTTTTCGAATAATTATCAATATCCTTGGGTTAATACTACTGATTATTTTTTTCACTTGTCAAAATCTGACATTTTGGTGGTTTTAACCAATAGCAATTCATTATTTTAGCCAATCATTCGGTATTATACTGATAATTTTTCAATAAATATAGTAACCAATCAAATTACTTAATTTCAAGTCATGTGCCAAATTTCATCCAATCACCTCTGGATTACAGCGATAATGAGAATCGTTCTTTTATTCACCGGTAGATCCACCAATCGACCAACTGCGTTTTTTTATTCATTGGTGGATTGTAGATGGAAGAAATGACGCGTTCATTTATTACTGTTGCATCAACCAAAATTGCAAACCACTCCACCGTTGTATCCAGGTGGTGAATAAATTTGGTGGTTTACAAAATATTAGCTTAATCTCAAAAAGCTAACGATTTTTTGAAGCGATCAAAGAAATGGACGAATTAATAGAAATAAACTTAAAATCTGGTAAGAAGGTATTGATTGCGCTATTAAAAGCGTTAGAAATTGAAAAAATTTCAAGTGGAACTATCAGATGAACTGCTACTCCGAGAACTAGAGGCTAAAATAATTACAACACTTTTCAAAGTATCTTCATTCATTCCGTAAAATTTTGCTAATAACAACAATCAACTTAGAAATAGATTGTCAATTGAACAACAACAAATTTTTTCCCTTATTTTTTGGGAATCAAACCACAAAAAAGTTTTTCATTTCTTTTTATTTCGACGTTTCGGTAGCGTTCCAGTTTGTTGTTTTTTTATTGAAAATTAATTCGTCAAACTGACAACTGGTTCAAAAATGTCGCGAAGACTTGGTGTTGCATCTCACGTTTTAATTAATTTACGAATTGTACTTCTCACAACAGTAGTTTTGAATGAAAATTAATAATATTTGTTTGAATCAGGCCCGGTCTTTTCAAGTACGAATAAAATGGCGAATAGCCAACTGGAAAACAAATTTATTAGGAAGTCTTATTCAACAAATAAAGTGTAAATATCTTCCAAACTGACTTTAACCATTGATTTATTATTCGGTGAATTAACATAACAAAAATGTTTATTTCAACGTTGGCTGCAATGAAATAACAATAACTAACTTCATGTAGAGAAAGATAGTTTCATGCACAATGTATATATAATAGAAAACGATAAACAATTGTTATGTTTCGCGGACGCGTTGTAAGTTGCAAAATAGATTTAAGGCTAGCTGTCACCTGCTTGACAGCACTGAAATTAGGATTTGATGTAAGTAAATATTTAAATAATTGCTGAAATTGTGTATTACCAGCTAAAGTAATTTTACAGAATGAACCAAAATAGTAGCAAAAAAAATAAACGGAAGCGTGTAGTGAACTTCACTGAATTGGAAGTGAGGATGTTGGTTGAAGTTGTTTTAAAGTACATACATACTGTGGAAAACAAAACCAGCGATGCAGTGACATGGATGCAGAAACAGAATGTGTGGGAAGACATTGCTAGAGAATTTAATCCTTTAACAGGGCAGGTAAATAGAGCTGCAAAAGAATTAAAGCTTAAGTATGAGTGTATAAAAAAGAAAATTAAAAAGAAGCAGTCACATAATAAGTTCGAACATTTTAAAACTGGGGGAGGAGTACCGAATATTCAGACCACAGTATATGAACCAACCAGTAGTATATCTCTCATAAATTGCCAGAGCTTTTGACAACCTTGAACGGATCGTTTTACGATTCATTTTACCATAGGCGTAGGTGCATACGTTTTAAAATAACTTGAACGTGTTTAATGTTTTTTCTTAAATATTGTAGAGTAGTACACCGATGAGTTAATAAAACAGTAGTCTTTACAAAATATTTATTGGTTTTTCCATATTACAATTTTCATTTTGTTATGATTTTTGAAATTTTTATTGACAAATTTTAATGTGTTGTACCCTGAAGAAAAGTTTTATTAAATATTTTATTGGAAAATCAACACAAGGATCAAACTCTGTTGTTTGACTAATATTTATAAGTGATTCAACAATATCAAATTCCGTAGCAACTTTCTCAAAATTCATTTAGAATAATGTTTCTAATAATGAGATGTATTGTACAAAATTTTCTTGCGGCATATTCAAGTTTCCAAAAGTATCCTTATTCGTATTTTCATAAGCTCTTCTAAGGTAACAGTATAAAGACGAATCGTCTAAATTCTGATACGCTTGTGAGTACGTCTCAAATACGCTGCATGTATGAATTTCCGAACATTTTTTTAATTAAATAACCACGAAAGTAGCGAACCAAGTTCTTTTCCAATAAATCATTTGTCTGATAGTCTTTAGGCATCCTGCGGGTGTGGAGGCCTACTAGGCGCATCCCCAGATGGCGGATAGGGGAACGGTCAGAAGTGAAGGCATCTGTGCCAAAACTTCTGATCAGTGGCAGCCATAAGTAGGGTGAGAGGACGTAAAACTCCTCAAAAGCCTTTGCGAAAGCTGTCATCGCGAACCAACTCTCCCAAGTGAAGGTGTGAAGGTATCGTGCCGATGTACTGGATGGTCACGGGAAATGTGGCCTCGAACGTTCCCCTGGGGGCACCAGGCAAAATCCCCTTGTATCCCAGCCTTACCTCATGCGGGGCTCTGAGGTGGACAAAAAAAAATTCCCTAGCTACTCGTGGGATTTATATGGATACGCATAAAAAACCAAAAGAAAAACCAGGCACCGCGGAGACGACTAGCAACAACGACAAGGCTGAAGAAGCCGTCGTAGCTAGCACGCCATCTTCAGAGGTGACCAACGAAGACCGTGCTCATTAAGTTTCGAGGACACACTGCGGCTTGTCCAAGAGTCAACTTTTTGTGCATTACCCTGCGACATAGGAGGGTAATGGGTTGAGCTACCTATCGGAAGCGTCCCCAGGTTGCGGATAGGGGAAGGCCAGGGACGTCATGCAAATGAAAGAACTGGTCCATTGGTAAATAAGGAAGGATGAGGGCTATAAACGCCTAACATTGCCGACCGAATAACCAATCGCTGACAAGCTCGTGACGCAAACCGAAAACTACATAGCAGAGCAACGACCCCCTCGCTAGGGTAAGGCCAGTGAGAGGTATGCCGAGCTATGTGGTTCGGGGTGGCTTAATTGCCTGACCTGCGTGGATGGGGACCACTATAAAAAACCTCCCAAATCCTAAGGTTGAGTGGTCGCTGAAGGGATGGATGGCCGTGGGTTATTCGGTTTTTAGACCACTAACCTCAGGGCAACTGGCGCACCCTGTTGTATATAGCCTTACCCAGTCATGCGGGGCTCTGACTGGGCGGACCTACATTCCCTAGCTGCTCGTGGGAACAATATGGACCAAAGCAGTAAAACACCAGAGGAGGATAAGGACTCCTCTAAAGAAAATCAAAACGTTACAGGAATGGACTGTAACGACACAAGTTGTCAGGAGACAGTAGCTAAAGTCTGTACTCCAAAGGCAAAAGAACAAGGAGGGAAGGACTCCTAAGAAAAGGGTAAGGCAACCAACAAGACCTTGCCCAAAAAACTATCTGGTGCCCAGAGGAAGAAACTCATCAGGGAACAGAAAAAAGCAGCCGGCACATGGGTGGAAAAAGACCCAAACAAAGCTGGAAAGAAAAAGGAGCATGAACCGACAAAATCGGGAAATAGCATGTCCAAGTCAGGAAAAGTCCTGATGAAGACAAGCTCAGGTCCGACAACGTCGGGACACTCCAATACAGGTGGAAAAGAAGGGACAGGTAAAGGTAAAAGACCTCGATCTGAAAACTCAACTCCACCTGATATGCATGTTGCAAAAAAAATAAACAGGAGCACGAAAGTGCAGACTGTCTCCTATAAGGATGCAACAGCAAATCTCGGGATGGCGGTGATCCACAGACGCCATCCAGACACCCTGAATCAGGAACAGGCAGGACTGATTCAAAACCGCTTGGAGGAGGCCGTGTTTGACACCCCTGGGGGAAGCGCAAACCGACTCCAATTCCAACGTACTTCATTCCATTCAGGGGTCCTCTGGATGACCTGTGGGAATGAATACACGAAGGAATGGCTCAGGAACGCGGTGGAAGGCCTGGGCGAGCTCTGGGAAGGTGCTGATCTGACAGTTGTTGGATCAGGAGACCTCCCCAGAAGGCCCCTGGTCCTCGTGCACGTTCCAGGTGCCATAAGGGAAGAGTCCATTCTAAAGGACCGTCTGGCTGGTCAAAATGCTAGCCTCAAAACGGAGGAATGGACCCTCAAAGGAAGAAAAGACGATGGAAAGGGGCAAACGCTGACCTTCTCCATTGATGAGGCTTCTTTTAAGACTCTGGAGACGATGGGCTTCCGAGCATACTACGGTCTCGGAAGGGTGGTCTTCCGAGTTTTAAGAGGACCAGATGGCGGGGGTACGAATAATACAAGGGAACCTCCAGCACAGTAAGGCTGCATCTGCAGTCCTTACGAAAGTAATGGGGGGATTCGATGTAGCCCTCATACAAGAACCTTGGGTGAACAAGGGAAAAATTACGGGTTTATCAGGGATAGGAGGGGAATTGATTTACGATAGGTCCTCCCAAGTACCTAGAACCTGTATAATAGTAAGAAATAATATAAAGATACTGCCTTTAAATCATTTCTGTTTCAGAGACCTGACCACGATCAAAGTAAGATTCATCTCTGATGGGGGACCGAGGGAGATTATTCTCGGATCGGTCTACCTACCAGGAGATGCTTCTGAACAACCACCATCCAGGGAAGTGGAGGAACTAGTGAGAGGATGTCGGGGCAAAGGAACGCATCTGATCATTGGGGGAGATGTGAATGCACATCACACAACCTGGGGAAGCACAAACACCAACCAAAGAGGTGAGTCTTTACTACAATTTATTATGGAAAATAATCTGGACATATTAAATGTGGGAAACAAACCTACCTTTGTAACAATAAATAGAAAGGAGGTTCTAGATATAACAATTGCAACTACTTTTATAGCTAGTTTTGTTAAAAAATGGCATGTGACTGATGAGGTGAGTTGTTCGGACCACAGACACATAAGCTACACATTAACAGGTTTTAGCACTGAAACTGAAACTTACCGGAACCCAAGGAAAGCTAACTGGGAGGCCTATCAGGCGGACCTAGGCCTTGAAATCCAAAGGGTGAGAGAGACGGTAAGAAACAGCGTGGATCTAGACCTAGCTGCGGAGCAATTCCAAGAAGCTATCGTGTCTACCTTCAATCGCAACTGCCCCGAAACTACAAGGAGAACCAACAGGAATGTGCCCTGGTGGAATAACGACCTTGAAGTTTCAAGGGCGGAAGTACGAAAGCTCTTCAATAGGGCAAGTAAAGACGGAGAGTGGACCGTATATAGGAAAACTCTGACGTCATACAACAAGGCTCTGAGAATCGCTAAAAGAGACTCATGGAGGAAACACAGTGAAGAGGTAGAACAGACTTCTGAATGTGCTAGACTCCAAAAGATACTCTCCAAAGATCCTCAAGGGACAATTAACTCATTAGAGACAAGAGATGGGAGATATACACAAAGCGGGAAGGAAACTCTGATAGAACTTCTCGAAGTACATTTTCCAGAATAAAAAATAAGTGATGAACCATTAGATACAGAACAACAAATGGTCTCGAGGACTCCAAATCGGAGTAACGAGGAAAGTTGGAAATTATCTAGGGAAGTGGTTAATCAAAGCAAAATAAAAAGTATGGGACTAGGGTACATACCAAAGTTCTGGAGAAATGTTAGGGTGGTCTTTATTCCTAAACCTGGTAAAACAGGTGACAATAAAGCGAAATCCCTGAGACCCATAAGTCTGATGTCATTTGTACTGAAGACATTGGAAAAACTGGTGGACATGCACATTAGAGGAGGATCGTTGGTAGAAAGACCGATCGACCTGGATCAATATGCATACAGACCAGGAGTATCCACAGAGACAGCACTCCATCACCTAGTACAAGGAATAGAGTACGCTCTCGAATATAAGGAAGTATTATTAGCAGCCTTCCTTGATATAGAGAGTGCATTTGACAACACCTCCCACAAAGTAATCACTAGGGCAATTCGTCAAAAGCAAATTGACGAAACAAGCTGCAGATGGATAGACTGCATGCTGAAAGACCGAACGATATTCTCAACCTTGATGGGCACAACATTGTCAGCCCGAGTTTCAAGGGGATGTCCACAAGGAGGAGTACTGTCTCCTCTAATATGGAACCTTGTAATGGATGGACTGATAAGGAGACTCAAAAAGGAACACCATACTGACGATCTAGTCATCATATCACAAGGCAAATTCAGTACTACGGTCAGAGAGCGCATGCAACAGGCTCTGAACATAGTAACGAAATGGACGACAGAGGTGGGTTTAAATATAAGTCCCACCAAATCAAACTTAGTACCCTACACCAAGAGAAGGAACTTGGCAGGTTTGGGACCACTATACCTTCAAGGTACGGAAATTCCAATGGTTATGGATGTTAAATATCTCGGGGTGATTATTGACTCGAGATTAACATGGTCCAAACAAATGGTAAAAGTTGCAGCAAGATCGGAAACCACACTAATGATGGCAAGACGAACTTGTGGTAAAACATGGGGGTTGAGTCCGCGAATGATACACTGGATATACAGTGTAGTGGTTAAACCCATAATAACATATTATGCGTCTTTGGTCTGGTGGACAAAGACGACACAAAAGAATGCAATGACGAGACTGGGCAAGGTGCAAAGACTTGCATGTCTCAGCATTGCAGGATGCATGAGAAGCACGCCAACGGCAGCACTAGAAGCCTTATTCGACCTTCCTCCACTACACCTCGTGATAATGGGGGAAGCAAGGATGGGACTATTTAGGCAGCAAGATCATCTGAGCAACAAAATAGTTAGATCAGGACACACATCTGTTAAAGACATCATAAGTGAAGCCATTTTAGATATGAAAACAGACTATATGGCCACTAAACTTCTCCCAAGCCCTAAATATGAGGTAGAAATACCTCACAGAAAGGACTGGCAAGACCCAAGCAGACTGAAATTTCCCCGAGGAGAGACCTGGTACACAGACGGATCACAGACAGGGGAAGGAACAGGAGCAGGAGTGTACAGTGAAAAGAGAAACACAAAAGGCTCTTTCTTACTAGGCAAACACACCTCTGTATTTCAGGCAGAGATCTATGCCATCCTAGAATGTGTCAGAATGAACAAATATAGGACTGACACTCATAGGATAAACACACTAACTGATAGCCAGGCAGCCCTTGCGGCTTTAAATAGCCGCAAGGTAACATCCAGACTAGTAGAAGAATGTCAGAAAGAACTAAATGAACTGGCAGACCACATTAAAGTAAGATTGGTGTGGGTGCCGGGACATAATGGTATTTCTGGAAATGAACAAGCTGATGAACTCGCAAAAAGAGGTTCAGCAACAGCATATGTTGGACCAGAACCAGCTCTTGGGACCACAAAAAAGGTAGTCCGAGCGCAAATACAAAAATGGGTACAAAGCCAACATAGACTTCATTGGAGGAACACTCCGAAACAGGTACACAGCAAAACCTTCATAGGTGACACATGTGCAAAGCGGGCCAAAGAACTCCTGAATATCAGCAGGAATAAGCTAAGAATTATTGCAGGTTATCTAACAGGTCATACCCCGTTAAAAGATCACCTGCATAAAATGGGGTTATATAACGGGGACCTCAGCTGCAGACTATGTGGCATGGAGAACGAGACCGTGACCCATATCTTGTCTGAATGTGAGGCACTGCACTCGAGGAGACAGGCAATCTTCGGAGAGGCCAATGTGCCACCTGAAGTATATGGCACACATCCAATGGACCTATACCGTCTACTCGAAGGTACGGGGATAACTGGATGGGTGGACTAAATATGGGAGCAGAGTACAATAAGCCAATAGGCTGCAGTGCTCCCGGCATCTGAACGGCTCCCAAAATGAAAAAAAAAAAAAAAAAAAAAAAAAAAAAAAAAAAAAAAAAAAAGGGGGG
>CAJUYI010003094.1:0-25514 GCA_910591695.1 Galerucella pusilla | reverse complement strand
AATGGTATTCGGCAGGACTATTTCATAAGTAACATGATAACAACAGCTGTGCCGCGGAAAAAAAACTTAAAAAACAATTGTCCATCTGCATCAAATTGCAAAAAAATCAATCTTCCTATCATTAACTTTAAAACGTTGATAAGTCATTCACCTACAGCGTGTATTCACGTGAACAACAATTCAATCAGTTCCAGCTGTTATTGAAAGGGTTTCGTAACCGCAATTGTCAATTTATGTGGAATCGGGAAAATCCTAGTAATAAGCTTAAATCACAAATGAAATTCCGACAGCCTTACCTATCTAACAAATTTCAAAAACACACATCCTTTTTCCTTTTTCACATTCCGTTAAATTCATGGTAGATTCTATTGAGGAGAATGAAATTCCATTATATATTGACTGAATGTAAATCGAGAACCGAAATGATCGAAGATTCCACTTTAATGAGTTCAGAGAATCGATTATCAAGGGTAATACCACGAGAGCGTATCAATTTTTCATTCCTTTCATGAATCAAATGTTACTTTGAAGTTGCGAGTCCAAAGTAGCCCATGAAATCTGGATTCTGTACAGCACAAAACTTTTATGTAGCTTGGCTATAAAATTATCAAGCTTAAAGGTTGAGCAATGGAATATTTAGTGAGTGCTATGATCAATAGAAGTTTTTATTTGAAGTGCAGATGTAGACTTTGAAGCTTGAAGGGAGGATGAGCACATATTATGTATGCGGTCGCGGTTGTATTGTTACATTTTTCTTAATTTTTATCACCGCTCCCTTGGCATGGGAATGGGAACTATTATTCCAGTCGAAAACAGTCAAAAGCCTCACTATGTCCACTGTCGACAACTGTTCTTCTCTTTCTGTCTCATTGCTGTACGCTTGCAAAATATTGCAATTCTTATGAAAAGCTTCCATTGATGTCACTGAACTTTTTATGATAATCCATTTTTTCCACTACCAGCTGTGAAGTTGACAATTATTGCTCCTTCCAGCCAACTGAGAAGTTGAATCTCTCTATTAGTGGTTAATAATTTTTTTTATTATTAATCCAGATCAATTATGGACAAATTCAAGTATATTGAGAATTCAGGGACCGTAGTTCAACAAAAACTTGTGCAAGCGCAACATAAATTTGCTAACCAAGAAGATTGTCTTCAACATATTTGCTGCTTGTCAGTCAGACGACGGAGTAAACGCTTCTCGTGGTGCGTTTGTGAATTATTTGCAATTTTTTGTCTTTTGGAAAAAATTGTATATACACTATGGTGTTTAAGACATTTATAAACCTCGCATCTTATTCCGCTAGGGGCAGAGCCCCTCGCGAAATAATCTTGGTGCTCGGTCAATAATAATAGTCTTCACCACCTTGGTGTATGATATGCTATTTAACGTGGTGCGTGGTGCCTATCAACATCATTTGTTAGTAATAAGTTCAGGGATATGGGTGGACATACCCATTTAAATGTACATCGTCGTATGTCGACTCCGTTCGGGCAGCTTCGCTAAATTTCTTAACAGGGTTGTCAATTTGCATAACATTTCCTCCAATTTACGATCATAGATCAAATATTTTATAAGCATTATTTTCAAGTGTGATAGTTATACAGATACAAATATTCAATAATAATTACTTGTTTTAAATCAATTTTATTAATATTCAAAGAATTATACAATAAAAAATATTATAATGTATAAAAATCATACCATAAATATACTTTTTTTCATAAACCATATCCTTGGCAACCATGCACAATAACGGTGACGGCTTAAAACGTCAAAACATGCTCAAAATCGCTTGTAATCTGTGCTCAAAATTCATGAGGCCATTTTTGTTTGCTTCATTGTTTGATATTAATTGTGTTATTTGACTAATAGATTGTGCGTTGTGGTAATATCAACTATAAAAATATAGTGGTATAAAGGCACAAGGTCATTGAAGACGGAGCTGAAAACCGTTTGATGTTTTATTTTTATCTGTTCTCTTTATAATCTGTGGTTCAGGGATATTTCCAATTTTTATTCACAGATCAGTATTAGGTGACTCGTGTTGTTATTGTTTTCCAATTAGGAACTTGTTCTTTATTTATTTGTTCCACTTTATGCCTTTTGTGTCGAATGTCATAGACTTGAAAATATAACATTGTAGATGTATCGGTAACGGTAGAAAACGACGCACGTCTTAACACATAGAAAGGGAGATAACGATTACTTTTGTCGACAAGACGTGTAAAATAAAGTCGATCGTAGAATTCTTTAGTGTGTAGAATCCCATTCCTGATTCACTATTTTACCGTGCTGAAAACTCTAAGAATTTATCAGCTAGGTACTTGAAACTTGTGGATCAAAATTTTCAAAGTCGAAGTTAACAGAAATAATCGAATTGAGCTACGGTGTATTGAAACCTTGTGCACACTATCTGAAAGAATTATTTACTCCCTCGAACAACGAATCTTGCTGTATATAAAGTTGTTAACTCTAACGTTTAACTTCAAGTTATTGTCTAATTAAGTTGACGTTTAATGTCTTTATAATTTCGCGTTAATATTAATATAAGCGGCAACATAGCCCATGTGCAGCGCTCTCCCTAAGTCAACACGTAGCTGCTAATAGTCCATTAAATGATCTTGTGGAAGAAGAAACCTAGTTAAAACGCCAATTATTTGCTTGAGGGATAACAATATAGTCTAAGGCTATTTCTAAAATAACTGAACGAGATGGGAATTTTTATTTATAACAATGTTGAAAGATATATGAGGAAAACTTTTGGCATTTGAAATTGCTAATAAGATTTTGTTTGTCGTAAACCTTGGCTCTAATTCTCTGCACTTCTCCTCTGCATGTTTATCTATTTGATGCTTCGCCTTGTCAGTTCTTTACTACCACTTTTTCCAGATCATCTTTAACTGCATCCGGTCATTTTGTTCCAGGTCTGCCCCTTCTCCTTTCGCTACCTGCTCCTTCCATTCAAGCTTTCTCAACACATCTGTCTTCTGACATTCTGCTTATATGACCCAACCATCTGGCCCTTTGTGCTCTCAGTTCGTTTTTTATGGTTGCTTTTTGTATAACCTTAGCAATTTGTTGGCCCTCTGCAGTCTTTTGGCTAAAAGTCTGGCAAATGTGTCTCGATAACAATTATAATATGTCAGAAAAAGCCGTTGTACTCCTGGGGCCGCACTCTTAGTGATAAGCAAAGCAAGAACAAGACTATCCGAGTCTTGGTTTTGGTCTTGTTTATTAATTTGGTCTTGGTCTTGTTCTTGCTCAAATCCTCTGGTCTTGGTCTCGCTTACTTAGTCTTTTCTTGGTCTTGATCTTGCGTACAAAGTCTTGGTCTGGTTCATTTTACCCGCTACTTATTTTTTCCTCACTTTTTAATATCATAATGGATATAAATTATTGATAATTTCCAATCAATTATCAACTGGCAAAATTCTTGATTATATAATTATTATTATTATTTTTTTATTAGAATTTAAGTGCCTCGACAACTATGGGCATTGGCACCATACAAAAGACATACATAAATACACTATCTTGAAACATAAAATATGTAAAATATCATTCTAGTTCATATTTTGTGGTAGAAGTTAGCTGTTTTGAGGAATTTCAATGTGTTTGGAATTCTAGCGGTGCGGTTTAAAAGTTCTTCCAGGTTTGGTCTTAGGTCTAGGCGATTATATGTAATGGTGTATTCCTGGCAGTCGGTGAGAATATGCTTAACGGCTAAAGCACTATTGCAGTAACGGCAGGCGGGAAGATTTTCAGAAGACATCAAGCAACCCTGTGTATATCTGGTATGGTTGATCCGCAATCGTCTAATGACAGCAGCTTCCCTCCTGGTTAGGAGAGACTGTTACATCATGAGCTGAGAGATTTTGATGGATGTTTTGAACTATTGGATGGTCAGTAGAGATAGTATTGCGTGAATTAATTGGGGATAGTGAATTGGTACAAATGGCGACGCACTCGACAGGAGAAGAGATTTGCTTAAAAGCTTGGAAGATGCCTCACAACTCACCAGTGTGAACACTACATGTTGAGGGCAACCGATAGGAACCTATCAGTTCGTAGTTGGTTGTGACTGAGCAGCCAATATTAAATTGGGAATGATTTTTCACTTTTCAGTTCGATTACCTATGAAGCGTGTTTTTTCGTCTTCTTTCGTCTAATGGTAAAATATAGTGAAGCAAACTAGTAACTCGAAACAACAAAAATATTTTCTCCCAGGGGAAGCATGTGTTGAGGATGTCACAAATATTTTAACTCAAATATTTTGTGAAAATTTCAAGTTTAGTCTTGCGTATTTCGTCTTGGCCTTGTTATCGATCTTGTTTTTGTTAATTCAGTATTGTTCTTCATCTTTCTGTTTCGCAAGACTAAGACCAGTTTTGTTCATCACTACGCACTCTTGACGGAGATAGTGGAGCTTACCGAGAAAGAAGATACCTACTTTGTCTTCGTCCACTGGCAGAGAAACCAAGCAAAATGTGGAGACAAAATATGTATTCTCGTGGAAATCTCTACAACATCAGGAATATTGAAGGTGCGACCTTTTTAATTCATCAAAGTATATTTTTTGTTTTGAAAAAGTGATTATATTGAAAACACAGTGAATTATATGACTTCCCATCTCCAATACGATGGGGAATTTTTACACTTGGCGTCATGAATTTTCATTTGAAATCGATACGTATTTCAAACCACAATGTAAATTTAACTGAAGTTAATCAATTATACACAGCATTAATTGTGTGTTATGTGTGTTTGATGGGTAAACAAGACTAATGTGTAAATGAACAAATCAGACAATATTTATTGCAATTGGTATTTATTAATTTGTTTTCAATTGAACGCTGTTCCAAAATTTTCCAGTTTAGCCGTTATTATGGTAGGTCCCAGTAAACATTTTCATGCACTTCTCTTGCGCATAGAACAATCACATGTCATGCATTTTCCAGTTATAGGCCCTTTACTATACACGCGAGGGACGTGTTTAGAATGCACAACTTGGGCGACACTTGCATAAAATATACTAAGCACCTCCTTAAAAAGATGTACGGGGAAGTACGTATAACGCATTACCAATAGATGTAGTTAGCATTTCAATGTTTAATGGGGTAAGCATTCTATTGAGTGGTAAATTGTCGATATTTTGAGAGAATATCTAATTGCACTAACATCACTTTCAAACAATATCCTTGCAGTTCAATTGGGTACACTTATTTCAACTATTACTACTCTGTAACTTTGATTATCACAAAAAAACACAAACATTCCAGCCCATAGTTTATTCACGATAAAAGGACGATGACATTGAAAAACAAAATATTGTTATGTTGCCAAGCTGCAGTTTTTTCCTCACTTAACGAAGACTAGAAAAGTCAATCTGATGCCAATTAACCTAACCTAGCATTGAAAACATTCAATCATTCACATTTAAATATGTAACAATAATATTAATAATAATAAATACAAATAGCGAATACTATTGCTTACGTGTCTTACAACAGTAAGCGGGAGAAGCAGGCCCCTATTCTCGTTTAAAATTGCTTAATAAAGAAGATGCTAACATCTTTTGACATTCACTGTTCAGCTGCTTCGGCATTTTATTAACTACACACTGCAGATTTGCCTAAATAAGTAGTTATGGAGATAACTGTTTTTTTTATCTTAAAGAAACGATGAATTTAAAGCACCAAAATAACTTGTAAATATTAAACGATGATCGAATGTCAATAAACGTCAAAACAAACTGGGGAATTCTACCAGTTGATCTGACAACGTCTTGAAGTTTTGCCAACCCGTTGCCCTGGCTGTTGAGGATATATTTTATTTACGGTTCGTAAATTAATATTTATTCTGATAAGCGGGAAAGTAACTGAAAATGACATCATTGTCTTTTATCGTAGAAATCCCATATCTAACTTAACACTTTGGCAATGTCAAAGGTTACAGAATGATTATTCTATCATCTTTGGGAGGTTTGAATAAGCAGAGCGTGGATCATTGCTGCTGTTTCTTAAACTTATCAGTGAAGAGACAGCAGAACAGTAGCATCCCGCGTCAACAAGATGGCTTCAGACGATAGAAGTTACTGTTAGACGAATTTCTATGAATTTGGCAACTCATATCAACTGTGTGAGCACTTATACCTTACAATTTCAACTGTTATAAGTAACAGCAGTTTTTACTCAAAAAATCTACTATGGACGCTCATCAAACTCAATTCAGTCAATCTTTCCTCACCCATTGTACTTCTTAGCCAGGTGTTTACCCTTCGAAGGACACCGGAAGTTCATTCAACAGTAGCCGTAGTGGATGGGCAGCACTTAAAATAACGAGTGTATCTCTTGTTGCAGGGAAATAATTATTAGCCTCCTCCGAAAGTGCAGCTACTTCAATATTCATCAGTTTGTCTCCTGCTGGAATTTTCTTTTTCCACAGATCTGTGGGATATCTTATTATTCGGAGATATTTTCCAACTGATTAAACTACATGAAATGCCTTTTTTGAAGTAATTCTTAGCATTTATGAAGGATGGATATGGGATAAGGCAAAATCAGGTGTATTTCATTGTGAGAATCTAACATTCAATGATAAAATTGAAGAGTCAAGTTATCAGCCTTGTAATCCTTTTGTATGTCTATAAATTCTATGCCTTCATTAGTTCCACTCAGCTTTCCAAAGAGTATACTTATGATATTTAATGATTGGTTTATCGTAAATCGTAGATTTTTCGCTTGTATTACAAAGTGGCGTCCATTAGCTTAATATGTTGATGATGAAATATTGTAGCTACTCTTTTACAAGAAAACATTCACACAGGCTGAGATAGTGATGAGAAAGAGTTCACGAATCCACGCTAGCAGGAAAGTGCAATCTAATTGGACTGATAGCCCATAATCCATGTAGGTAGTCTCCATTATCTCGAGTAGATCATAATTTTCACATTATATTTGGAGAATTATTGACAAATGAAGTATCGCCACAATCCAAACTCTCTGGGGATTATGCAGCTTGTGTCTTGGAGAATATATCCTTATTCTATTTTTCCTGTCACATGGAACTCATTGCTGGAAACGGCCTCCTACATATGTCATGAGCTACCGGTTCTAATTGTCCCAGCTGAGACATATGCTTTGACAAAAACACCTCCACTTGCTGTGAAGGATATACAAAACAATTTCTTACCCACAAAAAACGGCAGAGTGATTCTGCTACACTTAGAACTGTTGATGGAACTGACTTGGCTGTATAAAAAGAGAAATCTATCAAATATGTGAAGAGCAATCAGTACCTACTATGGATTCTTCAATAAAAACTGACCAATGGAGGAACATACATTTCTTATAGCACTGAAACCTAAAAATAATATGAGTTGAGGAAGGGTTTTGAATTTTAAGCCATTAATAAACGGCGAATCATAATGGAAGCTCAACTTTTGCGAGAATAGACACAGAGTTGATTCTTTGAAAAACGGAAAGCTGGAAAAACCAGCAGAGCCTTTTCTCGGAAAAAGTGACAATCAACTTTCAATTGTCAAGTGTCAATTTTACGGTTTCATAATTCGCAATTTTTTATGAATAAATTAATTTCACAACATTCAGAATTGTTGGGTAAATCATTGGACCAAAAAAAACATCAGTGTTTACAGTTGGCAGAAGCAAACGTGAGCCCTGGAGGGCGTGTTCATGTCGCTTTAGTTGTATTTTTGTAGTAACAATTCGATATTTTGAATCGATAACCAAATATCGATACCATAAATGTCAACTGTTAAGAGATATGTGAACAAAGTCAAACTTTTAAGAATGTAATTCTAAATATTAATAAAAAAAAATTATATTGGACCAAAACTAAAACTACTGTTTGCCATAAATGTCTATATTTTCAAATTAGACTGTATTAATGTCATGAAAAAAAAGGATGAAGTTTCTATAGGAAGCAACAAAATATAAACTGGTTATAGTCCAGTGTTGCCGATGCGATAATGAAAATTACCCGAACTTACTATTCAAATTATCAGAATTTGTCAAAATTACCAAAAGGACACATTGGTTATCTAGATAAAGTCTCCGACCCCAGTCAATATGGAACATCCCCAAAAACAATAGCCATTTTATACATCCCTTCATTCCCTTCTACAAAATATTCGAAAAACTATTTGATCCAAATTAGTAAAATTGTCTAAAAATCGTATAATCATCCTCGCATTGACAACACTGATACAGAATGAATAAAATGATGTATGTTGATGAAATCACTCGGTCATATTATTTCGATTATATTTAACAATTACTAATGGACAATCGTTAACATTGGCTCTTGATTGGCTGCTTGCGATGACCTTATTTTAGTTCGCATATTTTCCGGGGCTCATGTTTGGTTCTGACAACTGTTTATTATCATCTAAGATTACTTCAATTAGATCTTCAAGGTTATTTTCGGAGAAGTGTGTAATGTTGATTGATTATATTCGGAGTTAAAGTTCTCATTCCATACGCAAGAGGCAGGAAAGTTATAGTTCAAGTAGTAATAACGTTCATAAAATTTTACTCTGGAATATAAACGTTCACATTATGGATTTTTTGGTAATGCTGCACGTAGAGATCGTTGATCGTTATTAGGATGAAACAGTTTATGAGAGAGAATATAGTATCAAGACTTTGCTCCATACTAGAGCGAAAATGGCAAAACATTAAGCACTTAATGCTTGTTAATTGCAGGACTTGGAACGTAAATTTGATATAAACACAGGTAACGTTTCTAGAGGGTAAACTTAGTTGTGCATGCTGCAGAAAACTAGTTGTATGTGAGTTCATTTGGGATATTTGGAACAAATAGCATAATGGAGTTCGAGTCGGTTATTCCGCTATAAGCTACAATTTGGTTTTGAATAATAAATAATATAGACGATATTGCGGATCTGCTGAGTTGAACATTGTGAATACACAGAAATTGTTGCTTGGATAAGATGATCGGCAAGTTACCAAATAATATGCCTATTACCGGACAAACACAACAATATATGAAGAAAGCAATCTCATTTTACAGCATGCGTCCAATAATAGTTGATTGATTGAATCGGCACCATTAGTCAGAGGCTAAGAGTCCTCGGCACCCTAGCCTCCAGGTTTTTTTAACTTAACCAACCTATGCATTACCCTACCAGATTCAACTAGGTATGAATGAAATATCTAAAGGTTTTTTCTTCCCAAAATGGTTCATCCAATTTACATTTACATTAAATATCGATACCTCACAAATTTCCATCTATTACAACTAAATTGAGTGGTACAAATATTTCCAATCCAGTTTTGGCTTGGTGAGTGTAAATATTTGATGTATCATAATACAATATCGATCGTAACATCTACAAGGGCGGATATAACCACAATAGCTAAGTGTATTAGAATTAAGGAAAGCTGATAGCAACTCAGGGGATTTATTATTCACTTCTAAAGCCACTAAACAACGCTGAAGAGTATATAATCATATATGTAGAACTGGTTAACATTTTGAACAGTATAGGTATCGGTTATAAACTACAAAAGTTGATAAACGCTATAAGTGGTTTTTGGGAATAGGGTGAGTTTTCGAATAAAAATTGTTCACAATGCTTAGCTCGTTCCCAGATATTTCGCTGAGATATACAATGCGAGTATAAAATTAGAGACACCCAGTAATTTGAAGATATTGTAGGAATTTCCACTTTTTTGATTTTTCTCGGTTGTAACATAGTTGACTAACGAATTTTTTAACTGAGAAAAGTTGTTGTTATGTCGAAAAGCGAAAACGCCCCCCCCCCCCCAAACTCCTAAAAACCATTATAAGCATATTTTTTGTTCCTGTGGTTTTATCTGTCTATTGCAAATTGTGTGCTTAGTGTTGTCATAGTCAGTGTATTGAAATAAACTTTGATCCTGTTGCTGTGGTGGCTTCAGAAGAAGGTGAAGGTCGGCGTGAAACTGCCAAAAATGGTGTGAGTCCCTCGAGTGTGCAGCGGGTATGGTAATGGTACGAAGAGACTGGTATGCTCACTCGAAGAGCTGGTTCAGGGCGAAGCAGGACTACACAACAGCTATAGAGATGACCATTTTCTGCTTTATAGTGCATTGAGAAACCGAACGGTTACGACAGTTGCCCTTCAGAATGTGATTATAAGTGAGTGGACAGCTAGGAGGCAACTTCACACTGATGGTTCATCTCCTCGAACCGAAGCTATTCGACTATCGCTTTCTCGTGCAAACCGGATTGCGAGGTTGATTTTTGCGAGAGAACACTTGGCTAGGACGCGATTTTGTCTCACAGGCTCAGAGAGCCGTGTGAAAGTTTGGCGACGACAAGGTGATAGATATCCTAAAGCGTGTATTGCTGAGCAACTTCCATTTGGTGGAGGGGAGGCGTATCATTTGACGCTCGCACGTAGCTAGTCTTTATCGAGAATAGGATGTTGACTGCGCATGGGTACCTAACAGGTTCTAGAAAACCATCCATGTTTCACCACTCATGGTTATTCTTGGAGACGACGAAACTTTTAGGCATGATAATGCACAGCTCCACACTGCTCGGATAATTACTGCGTATCTTGACGATTACTCGATTTGTTTGGTCTGCCTCAGTCCAGATTCAACTCCAGTAGAATATATTTGGGATGAAATAGAGAGACACTTACGTGGACATGCGTAGGCGCTCAGAAATTCTAGAGAGCTTCGCAATATACTAGTGCAAGAATGAGACAAAATCATGCCTCGTCGTTTGCAGACCTTCAAATTTCTTTTGGTTCGAGGAAAAGCATATCAAAGTGGAATATTTCATTTTTATCACTTCAATGCACTTTTAACTACAAAAACTGTCCTTATCCAAGCCAAGCCCATGACACAGTTAGTCTTCATTATCTAAAATGGATGACGTTTTCACCAACCAGTTTCATGTGAAAAACGAGTAAAATAAGGCCAAATTTCCGTGCACTTTTACATTTTCCAATGAACTTAGCATCTCATGAAAGAAATTCTACGTGTTAGAAGAATACACACGATCGACTTGGTAAGCGACAAAAACTCGATCATCATTAGTATTACTCCAATCAATTTGAAGTTTAACCATTTTCCAGAAGCTTCAGTGCGACTAAAGTTTTACAGCTTTTCCCGTTTCTATCCGAATTTAAAACAAACAAAAAATTAATCCATCAAGTTCCATCAGTGTAATGAACAGATTTCAGTGACTATAAACGTTTAAATCGATAGTTTCCCACCATACTATCGACGAAAATAAAAATATCCTAAATGCCGGTTTTTTTACTAAACGGCCAAGGGTCGGCAATAACACTATTTGCTAAGGTACGTTCATTTGATTGTTATTACTGAGCAGACGAGTCCTGAATACGTAAAACACAGTTTGGACCGACTTTCATTCAAACGTAGCTTAAAGATCGTATTTTTAATCAATATTAAGGCAATCCAATCCAATCGGTTTTCCCGAAATAGGTACTTATGGGTTTCCCCTCACTAACCAGTTTGTTGTACGTGATTCATAATTTAATCACTCCATGTTATTTTGTATGTTATCTATCAATTCTTGGGGTGACATTCACTGAGACCTAAAATATTTACTGTGCTCCCTTACCCCCACTTAGTTCCTGAGGATAGTCTCAAAGACTGGTAGCTAGCTCCTTCAACAATATTTCTTGGAGGAATTTTAGGATATCTGCAGGCTTTGACTTAGGTAAATGGCTCTCTCCTATCCAATGATCTCCTAGGTGTTATTCCCCAATATTCTGAATTGCTGTGCAGCTTGCTTTTATGTGGATGGAGGTATCTTCTTGTTACGATAGAATATGTATCGTTATTTTTTGTATCTACTCCTATCATTAACTTCCCATTCATTTCTTTTCAAACCATCTTTCTACGCCTTCGTCTATAAAACGATAATCGCTAAAATTCCTTTTCTACGTTCCGCCGTTCTGAAAAAATGTTAAAATTAAAACAAAATTGTTATCAAATTGCGCACGTCCGTCCCTATCCTTTTTTCCAAGAAACATGGCTTTTTCTGTTGTTGTTTTTATGCCGCTTTTCTGTTTGATGTGGGATACGCGTTCATTGTAACCTCGTTTGAAGAATTTGTCCGTTAATTATTTTCCCCGCCTCCAGTTAAAAATTCAGCAAATCAAAATTGTTTTCAACCGTCAATTTTATTTTCTGGCGCTTTTCTTCTACTTCCTGTCTAGCAGAGAATATGTGTTAGAATAGTTTTCTACTAGTTGTCCAGCATAGCAGATGTGTTAGAGTCTTCTTTGAATGCTCACTGAGAAATGTGGGATGCAAGTTCGTGTCTTGACCACTGAAATATCATAATTATGCTTCAGTGTTAACAAAAAGCTTTGTGTTTTGAAAGTTTGGGGTTGACTCTCCAGGTGCATAAAAATGTAGTGCCAATGTTCTCAGGTTTTTGTTTTAATATGAAAAATAACGGATATTTAGTGTTTTTTGATTATACTTATCACTTAAACTGGTATCTACTTTCTTGTCCTTATTGTTTAGTTTGTGTAATAGTCAATAAAAATTACTTATGGGGAGATTGTTTTTAACTCACCGTTAAGCCTTATACGTTACAACACTTTAGTTATATACTTTGCTAATTGAAAATCTCTGTAGTACTAAAATTTTCAAGTTTAATTCAGAAGACAATTCAATTACTGATCACTCATTTAACGTCATGTTGCCATCCAAAACGAGAAACAACTACAAATAAACTTAAATATATGGAAAGAAGCACTGGAAGAAGAAGGAATGATAATAAATATACATAAAACCAAAATATTGATAATAGGAGATAAAAATATTGAAACTGAAATCAAACTAGACAATATACCAATAGAACAAGTAAAAGAATTTAAATACTTTAGCACAAAAAGGAAAACAAGATATTGAAATAAATGAGAGAATAGATAGAACAATAAAATTATATTATGCAATGATCCAAAAATTTATCAATAAAAAAGAAATCTCTAAACAAACGAAAATTAAAGTTTTTAATACCATATATAGAACTGTAGTAACATATGGATGTGAATCATGGACTCTGTCAAACTCACAAAAAAGTAAAATCCAAGCCGCTGAGATGAAGTACCTGAGACGAATAAAAGGAGTTACAAGGAGGGACAGAGTTCGGAATACAAGTATAAGAGAAGAATTGGGGGTGGAACCAATCTCAAGATTTATTGAACAACGACAATTAAGTTGGTGGGGACATATACAACGAATGAGTAATAGCAGACCAGTAAGAAGAATATACGAAGCAAAAAGACAAGGGGGAAGACAGGCCTTATCGATGATCTGACTTCAGCTATGTACTCTTTTCACTTATTAAGAGGATAATAAAAAATGAGTTGGCGCCCAAGTTATCGTTTATGTACCAGCCTTCTTCTTTTCAGGATGATTCCAAAAAAATCCTAGTTTAGGCAACGATTCAGCCCTGGGGTATACTGTTATTTATTTTACATCAGAAGAGTTCTACGTGCCGGTGAGGATCTGCCGCTCTTGAGTCATAGCGGAGGAGATATCACAAATAATACCGTTTACCGGAAGAGCGTGTTGCATTCTCCCATGTCACAGAATCTACAGTCTTATTTCCCACTATTTCCAACTTTTTCAGGTGCCCATTCAGGCGAAATGTCTTGTCAACATCCCTGTTAAACTCTTAGCGCAGTTTTATTTCGTTACCAGCAGAATCTACTCGATCTTTCCAATGGTTGAATCTTTTGATTTGTTCAATTTTTTGAATTTTTTCCAATATTATCTTGGGGCTGGTACCGCAAAAGAGTGCTTTGCTAGTTAATATTTACTTTTATTACAGTGTGAACAGAATTCAAACATCAGTGAAAAGTTACTTTCCGGTGTAAAGCTATTATTGGCTTCTGGGTACGTGATGCACTATCATTCAACCACTTTGCATCATCAAGATACAATCACACAATCAATCACACTCCTTTATAAAATTTTGCGTAGAAAAAATATAAAATGTATTTCGTGTCTTCTCTCCGCTTGCTATCAATTCCTAGCGGATGCATTTCTGCCATTTCTAACTTCAAAGTATAATTTATAGACATGAATTTCTAGGCACACAAGTCTAGTAGCATCAGAGAATTTATCTTTAAAATTCTGCCAAATTTCATTCTGAACTTCTTGATTTATTGCAACGGTTTCAACGTTAGATACAGAGTAATATTACATCGCCAGCGGAAACTGAATCCGTTATAATGATTTAGGAAATTCATATTGGATTCTCCAACATCGTAATATCGTCAGTGAGAGGTCTTTCCATGAACATAACACTTAGTCGTCATTATGGTGTATGTGAAACGTCATAAAGAGCTAAAGTGATCCTGAACCACAACAGGGATTCTAGTTAATATTTGCAATGTATTTCATACTAAGCCAATATTTGCCTCTATATACAAGAACATTGTACTTTAATACTTCACAAAAGGCATGGAAGAAGCGATTAACCCAATTCTTTATTCCTTATTGTCAAGGATAATCTCAAGAAAATTGTATTTATAAAGAATTACCTCGTGACATATAATGCCTTCACCAGTGAACTACGACTTGCTCTATACCGTTCTTATTTCGAATGAAGATGATTCTAGGAGCAGATAGCTGTAGAGTGTACAAAAACGGCTCAAAAACACCGTCAGTCTCTGGTGCAGGTGTATACGGTCGCAGACTTGGAACAGAAATATTAACCTCTCCAGGATCCTGCGCAACTGTATTTCAGGCGGAATTTATGTGTGGAGAAATTGGAGGAGACCAATTTCACCATGAAAGAATGAAAAAATTTCCTTGACTGCAAAAATACTCAGTTCTCACCGTATTAAATTGATTACCTTCGAAGGAGACTTTCTCCAATAGTATGACTCAACAAATGACTGCAAATACTCAATACCTGAATAGTTGGAAAGGCTTTTGTAGATCCTTAAAAGAATGTCACTGAATAAGTTTGTTCAACCATCCTTTGCCGTTACGTTACGTCCATCTTCATCTCTCATTCATAAAATGGATGAGACGGAATTATGACATTAACGTATTTCCACAGATTATAAAGAGAACAGATACGAATCCCGGTAGAATATCAAACGATTTTCAGCTCCGACGTCAATGACCTTGGACCTTTAACTCGGTATGGCCGTGATGTTGCCAGTTTAAAATATTTTCTGAATTTCTTACCAAATGTTGTTGACTCGGGGACAATAACAATTTCTAGTGCCGGATCTAGTTTTTTTGAAAGTTTCCACTAAATCTTTAAAACTGCGCTATGAATTAAAACAATAATCATAATCGAATATATATTTATGTATTTATTAATAGTATATTGTTTACCGGGTAGGAAAAGCTTAACATTCCTGGGCGACTGTGAAGATTGCTAAGTCGAGGCGCAAGCCGAGACTTAGCAACACAGAGAAATCAAGAGAAATCAAGAGAAAAGTACGAAAATGCATACAGACGTTTTATGGATTATCGCATGAGTAAAAATACGAGTTCTTTCTCAGAAAGAACACAGAGTCCAGGAATGTGGCTTTTCCTACGAGGTAAACATACTATTTTTCCGCAAATCGTTTAAAATTCGACAGATATTGATTGATTAAAAAAAACGCGATAATTTTATTCCCAAATAAATGGTGCTTTGAAATTCCCATAGACTTATGAATACCAGAGACAAAATATTTCATTGATAAAATGCTTTTTAAGGCGATCTATTATTGTTTTAAAAAAAGCTATAAGTGCAAGAAAGAAAGCATAGTCCTTGTCGGGCGCGTGCTCAAAATGACAACAGTGTAATTGGGCTGTTGATTTTCATCACCAGTGGGGCACGGTTCAAAATCTACCATCAATAATTAAATATATTATGTTTTTTTATTGGATCATGATTGCAGGATGTAATATGGCAAGGAAAGTGAGAAATGTTTTATTGTCATTCAAAATGTACAAAAACTGTATAGACAAATCGATAAACGTGAAAAAATAACAAAATAAAAGAGTGATATGGGTATATAAATGAATAATGAATTGAAATACTTATATGTATTTATTTATCCAGTTTTAAAATAATACCTAGTACAACGTACTCTAAACCATATACCAACATTGGTAGTCACAGCTACTTGTTTGGTGACTACTGGTGCTTAAGAAAATTGAGTTCATTTCATTAGATATCAGGTTTATCATTCACATTTGGATTGAATAGTTCAAACTTCGCAACGTTTAAACGATATTAACAATATAAATATTCTTACTTTAATATAAATATGAACAAATGAAAAATATATAAAAAGCACACAAAATATGAAAATTTGATAACTTATGATGTACTATACTCGATTTGAAATTGGTTGATAGTAATAAATCATTAAAATCCGTCAAACACGTATACAAAGTGGTCCACCTAAATTGCCAAGTTTTGAATAGTATTTACATTGAAAGTATAGACCCTTTTGCATTTATTAAACTTTCCATTCCTATAGATCTGATAAGGGCGTCGAATACAAAGCTTAACCCGAGGCTCGAACAATAAGCGGTAGGATTCTACCTGTGATGTTTTGCACTCATGCACGTGCTTTCGGGTGGGTTTAAGTTTATATTAAACACAATAATTATATAATTTAGTGAACATTCGGATGTGTGGCATAATTTGTTACCCTTGTATTTGAATAAATATAATACTAATAACAATAAAGCAACCAATAAACAAGTAAATTTGGAAAAATGTTTCTATTTGAAATTCTATAAAATTTATAGTAAGTCATTACATTTCGTCAGGTAGGTGCGCCTATGGAATCGGCTGCTAAAAATGATTTATTACTATCAATCAATTTCAAATCGAGTATAGTAGACTGTCCTGTCCGAATGCTAGACTGCCCGCTATTCGTTTGGGTGTCATATTTGATTTCAACAATAATACAAATACTATGTGGTTTTCACAATGAGTCTTACATTTTTCAGATCATGTATTTTGTATACTAATTTGGTAGTGGTTTATTTAATTAACACCAAGAGATACCAAAACCCTTCTTCTACACCTCTGATATTTACAAACACTTATACCACGCCACGCCACCAAAAAGATAACCTTACCTACCTTGAAAAGTTAAATTTGGGTTTAAATGTTCCACTTTCTTACAGACAACACAAGAATTTACCATGGTTGGCCAAACAAAGTGAAATTTCCACAATAAGTACTCAAAAAACACCTTATAATAGTAAAGTAAGCACTAAAAGAGCTATATCACTTCGGCAACATAGCAAAACTACGCGTATACTATTAGTCATTCAATAAAGTACTAAAATATATGGGGTGTTGCCAAAGCGCTGTTTTGTACTTATTGTTCGTTTTTAATTTAGGAATATTTGCAAAGTTTAGTGATTATTTAGTAATGTAAGGATCAATCAATTCAAAATTAAATGGTCTATGGAAGTTTTTATTCAATATATGCATTATAAAAGCAGTGTTCTCCAGTTCTTTAAATATACCTAAATTATTTCGAAATACTTTCTCGAAATTATGGAGATCTGTCAACGACGCAATCTGGAGGGAGAGAGATAAAATTGAAAGATAGAATGATGATTGATCGCCTCAAAATGTAAACAATGTGGTCTCCTTTATATTATAAGTCTATGGAAATTCCTAATAAAATTACTTGGGTTACTATGGAAACGTATTGAGGTTGAATTGTCAAACTTGACGCTTATAAATTTTATTGCTGGTGTTCTCGGAAGTAAAATGATAAGTGATGATGAAATTTCCATTCCTGGGACTCCTCCAGAGCTGGTTGAGGCAGTGAATACTGCTTCATTAGAATTATTGCCAAAGAAATCAAGAGAAAAGTACGAAAATGCATACAGACGTTTTATGGATTATCGCATGAGTAAAAATACGAGCTCTTTCTCAGAAAATATTGTAATGGCATACTTCCTAGACCTTTGTTTAAAGATGAAATCTTCAACATTATGGGCCAATTATTCAATGCTGAAGTCAACCCTTGCACTTAAACACAATGTAGATATATCTACATACTCAAAACTTCGTTCTTTATTGAAACGTCAAGCTCAAGGTTATAGGGCGAAGAAATCTAAGATTTTAACGAAGGAAGAAATTGAAAAATTTATCCAGGAAGCTCCAGATAGAGAAAATTTAATGATTAAGGTAATTCACAAGGTTTTAATTTCTATTTAGATTATAGCTTTATTTTTTTTTAGGTGGCTGTAATATTTGGTATTTCTGGGGCCTGTAGAATGGATGAGTTAGTCCGAATGACTGTACACGATATAGAAGACTTAGAATCTAAGCTTTTAATCAGCATACCTGATTCGAAAACCAACAAACCAAGATCATTTGTAATTAATCAGATCTACTTGAATGTTTATCGAAAGTATGTTTCGTTAAGACCAGAAAATATGAACAGTGACCGCTTTTTCTTTAAATATCAAAGCGGAAAGGGTTGTAGACAAGTGGTAGGAATTCATCAATTTAGAAAAATGCCCAAAATAGTTGCTACTTATTTGAACTTGGTAAATCCGACAGAATATACTGGTCACAGCTTTCGTCGGTCTTCTGCAACAATATTGGTTGACTCTGGTGCCGACATAACTAGTTTAAAGAGGCATGGCGGATGGAAGTCATCAAACGTTGCTGAAGGATATATCGAAGAATCGCTTAACAATAAGGTTGAGGTGGCAAATAAAATTTTCACAGTACAAAATATTCAACAAAATGACCCTACCACCCTGCATGTTGTCCAAAATGTTTCTCATAGTTCTAAGAGTGTTCCTCCAATGTTCAATAATTGTACTAACTGTCAAATTACTGTAAATATAACAAATTGATCTTAAAAATATATTCAGCAATGACTTGATGTTTTCAAAATATAAATTAATTCCTTATAAGCAATGTGTTTTCAATCATTTATGTAGAACACTAACAACTGTACGGAAATATCATTTCCTTACAGTAAGGAAATGACATTTCCTCACAGTAAGGAAGTCCTGACTTTTTCTTCAAGGAATTTTGACAGGAATGTCAAAATTTCCTAGCGATTAGCGGAAAATACCTTTATTATGTACATTCCTATGATTTGTTATAAATAGTCATCACTCTTGGGAGATTAATTAATAAATACATTTTTGGATATAGTTTGTTCAACCATCATTTGCCGTTATGTCATAATCGGTGACGTATTCTGCTGTTTTACGTATGTCTTATAATTTGTTGAATGTTATTTCACACTCAACCTCAAAATTATAATCAATGGCATATGTTAAGAATTGTTTTCAAAATATGACAACTGAATTGTCAAAAGTAACAGATAAAATTTATGTCGACCTTAGATAAGAAATACGTTAATGACGTCATAATTCCGTCTCATCCATTTCATGAATGAGAGAGCAAGCTGGGCAATGAATGACGTAACGGCAAAGGATGGCTGAACAAACTAAAACACAAATAATTACAAAAATCAACCAAATTTTAAAGTACAAATGATTCTCAATTTATTTATTATCAAAGGGAATACAATATACACCAAAGTTAATATCAAAAACTTTAAAATTTCTTTTATCATAGGCCGGCGGTATATTAAATCATCCCTTGGAAATCGGGAGATATTTATTTTTCTTTTCGAATAAAATTTATTTGGACAGTCTCTGTATGAACAATACACTCCGCCGTGATGTTTATCCATTTTATAAGAATAATAATCTATACCACTATATTTTTATAGTTACTATTACCACAACGCACAATCGATTAGTCAAATAACACAATTAATATCGCCGATTGAACACCTTCGATCAATGAAGTAAACAAAAATGGCGTTATGAATTTTGAGCACAGACTACAAGCAAAGTCTATATATTCCGATTGGAATATATAGACTTTGCTACAAGTAGTGATTTTGAGCATGTTTTGACGTTTTGATTAGGTTGGGTTAGGTTAGCCGTCACCGTTATTGTGCATGGTTGCCAAGGATGTGGTTTGTAAAAAAATATATATTTATGGTATGATTTCTATACATTATAATCTTTTTAATTGTATAATCCTTTCAATGTTAATAAAATTTATTTATAACAAGTAATTATCGAATATTTGTATCTGTATAACTATCACACTTGAAAAAAATGCTTATAAAATATTCGAAGGAAATATTGAAGGAAATATTATCCAAATTGACAACCCTGTTGACAAATTTCGCGAAGCAGCCCTAACGGAGTCGACATATGACGATGGGCATTTAAATGAGTATGTCCACCCATTTCTCTCTCTTTTTACTGTTCTTTGTCAAGCTTTCGTATCTGTTCTCTTTATCATCTGTGGTATTTCTCAACAAAATGTCGACATAAATTTTGTTTCTCACTTTTGACAGCTCAGTTGTCATATTTTGTAAACAATTCCTAACATATGCCATTGATTATAATTTTGAGGTTAAGTGTAAAATAACATTCAACTAATCTAAGACAAACGTAAAACAGCAGAATACGTCACCGATTATAACGTAACGGCAAAGGATAATTGAACAAACTCTATAACAGGATCCTGTCGCCTAAATTATTTTATGGTACTATGGACTTTTGGAAGATTTGACGTGCCTTCTTTGTCTGGAAGATGATAAAACAGGACATCATAGACTACTCTGCCGCAGCTTGAATCTGATCTCTCTTCCTCATAACTGAAATATCATCAACTAAAATAAACTTATCGGCTTTGTTCAGGAGCTTTATATGTGCTGGTATTTGAATGGATGTGAGCTACACACTTAACCTATGTTTAAGTTTAAAGTTTAAAAGTTTAAAGTTTAAAGTTTAAAAATCCTACTTACCGTTTGTTAACTTTTCAATATTACAATTTCCAGTTGAATCACATTGGATGAAATTACAGTTAACCAAGCTCTATGCTTACAGAAAATTTATTTCCCTCTGGGTGTTTGAATAAGCACGTTTCCTTACATTAAAATGTCCCATTCAGTATTATGCCACAGTATATTACTCGTGATATTCAATATCTCCCCATTATATATAAACAAGTATATTACTTACACCAAAACAAATTTATCAAACGAAATCCCGTTATCATCTTAGCACACCACTGTTTATAATTGAAGTGAAATTTATATTCAACTTTCACTACGCCTAGGGTCCTTCTTGCGCCGCTGAAATTAAGCTTTAAGTGCGACCCTCAAGGAAAGACAGAAATTTATGTTGAGGTTTTGCAATTAAAACATGTACTTTGTTGTTTGGTAGAGAGAAATTGTTTTGAAAACTCGCCAAAATTCTCTGTTGTGTTTGAAAAAAAAAACAAGTGAAATAAGAAGCTGGTAGTTAGTACGACGTGGTCTGTCTTCTCCTAATTAGTGATCTGTAATTGCTAAGGCGCAAAAAGCCGCTGCTATAAAAGCACACTTCAAATAGAGAACTTTAATTGTGTTGTTTATCTGTTTTCTAAAATAAATAACAGTTCCAAAAGGTATATGGAAGAGAAAAACCTTTTAACAATCCAACAAAGTAGCTTCAGAAAAGTCGAAATACTTTGAACAATATAAAGTCCCTTGAAACTGAAATTGAAGAGAAATGTACAAAAATAAACCGCCATAAATTACAAGCATTCGCAAAGAATATTATGAAACAATAAGAGATGTTAAATAACCTGTACAAATAATAACACCGAAGTATCCGTTTCTGATGGTAGTAAAAAGTAAATAATATAATTAAAAAGGTTCACTAGGACCACAAAAAGAATTGAATTAAATTGAAAAAATTAGGAAAATATTATTATTATATGGTCTCATGAAACCTCTATGCACGTGAAACTATTTTTTGGTTGAAAATTTTCGGAATACTCTCGTATTACAATCGCGTTTCCAATCTTATCTAAATTATTGGAAAATGAGAATGAAAAATCAATAGTAGACGAAGATCGAGGAGAAATTCGAGACACAATAATAACTGGAAAAGTGACGTTTCATTAGTAACTCTCCATTTTTTTTCATTCTTTCTGTATTTTCTCTGAATCATCCACAGAATTTTGAGTCTCAAATTCATCAGAAAGTAAGCTCAAAATCATGTACGGAGCTCCACATACAAGAAAGCAAGATAAAAAGAAACTTCAATAGATTACACGCATATTTCATATTTTGCTTGGATATTAATTTATAATAGTAAATATTATGATATCAAAAATTACTAATAATAGGAAATGGACCAGTTTCCATTGGAAATTACTTCCAAATTTAAAAAAAAAATTCAAATTTCAATGCACTTTCTGACCACAACCCGAGGATTTCCGAACGCTACCGATGATACGTATGATGTCATATCTCTTGTGTTTACTTATGTCAATATGGCCGGTATTGCATTAGGTTATGTGTAGTTGTGTGTTTATATTGTATTTTAATCAACTATTAATTGCTTCATCGACGTAAAAATATCATTTATATGTTTGTTTGAGACCATTACGTGTTTGTGTGTGCTTTTTTTGGAACTTTAGTTCTTTACGCCAGGTTATGTTTGAGCGACCAGGGGTCGCGACGCAAAAGATCTGACCGTTACGCGTTACGTTACGCTACGTTATGTGCCTCGCTTTTGCGTGCTTGTGCCTCCTTAGTCTCTCTCTCGTTTACGAAGCAGCGATTCATAATAATAAATATGCTCCTGCCCGGATTCGAACCCGGGCCGCCCGCGTGCAATGCGAGCATTCTAACCACTGAACCACCGATGCTATATTGAAATTCTATGCAAAGCTGGTATTCGCAGTGCTAGTGATCTACTTGAATTTGTTCGGATAAATTTTTACTATTATTTCCATAATTTTTTTGCGCGATTAAGGGGTCTAGCTACTTTTCGAAATACAGGGTGTTGAAATTTTTAAAACTTGAATGTTTTAATTCGATGACTTTAAAATGGATGGATAAATTGATTTGACATTTGGCAGGTTGTTTTTAAATGTAAAAGGGCATATTTTGATAGAAATAGTAGTTTGTGCAACTAGTGTGCAATTGAATGTCCAATTTGTATAATTTTACGGTTTCCTTTTTTAAATATACGATGCTGTTATAAGTAGATGTTGCCAGTCGGACTCCCTCATGGAGGGTACCGTACCATTATCTATAATAATGAATATTCTGCTAAATATTTCAAACGTCTACCCGTTGTCGTTATTAATATCAAGCAGAATGATTATTTAAAAATAAAATTAACAATAAAAAAAATTCCTCGCGGGGAATCGAACCCGGGTCTACCGCGTGAGAGTCTGGTGTGCTTACTACTCAACCACCAAAGAATATGCAAATTGTTTATCTTACTATAACGTCAGATGTATTACATAACTTTTGCTTAAAAGGAACTAAAGTTCCTACCGTGTGTCCCGCGACACGTTCTACCTTTTTATTTCTAAAAGGCAACGTAAAATGGAAAGCCATCTTTATGACGAAAGCGCATTTTGGCGGACTTTGAAATTTTATGATTTTTAAAGTCGTTTTAAAGGTAAAGTTTATATTTTTTTCAAAAAAATAGGCATGCAAGGTGTTAGGAGACTTGATAAAGCGTCAATTCCCACCAATGGCAAAATTTATGCTTGTACCCTATTGTTAGGTTCGGTTATCAGTGGTGAGATATTATGTGGAAGTATCTGCAGTTACACAGCGTTATAGTTCTCAACAAATCAGCAATTTCAGATGTGACAGGGCAGTAGTTTCGCGTGTTCAGAGTGTTTCGCTCCTTTCACTACTTCACCCCTATTTCGTGGCCGGCTGTGAGGCAGATAAAAGATGGACACAAAATTTCAAGGCGATGAAATGTGAGTTTGGGTTTAATGTGGATGATCACCATCATCAGGTAGAAAAGGAATCATAGATAGATACAAACTCTGAAGATGCAAAGCAAATACTGAAATCATTGTTTAAAATATGTTAAATTTATAAACTGGGTTGAATTGAAAAATGAAATAACCTACAGTTGTCAGAACCAAACATGAGCCCCGGAAAATGCGAACTAAAATAAGGTCATCGCAAGCAGCCAATCAAGGGCCAATGTTAACGATTGTCCATTAGTAATTGTTGAATATAATCGAAATAATATGACCGAGTGATTTCATCAACACACATCATTTTATTCATTCTGTATCAGTGTTGTCAATGCGAGGATGATTATTCGATTTTTAGACAATTTCACTAATTTGGATCCAATAGTTTTTCGAATATTTTGCAAAAGGGATAAATAGAATGGCTATTGTTTTAGGGGATTTTCCATATTGACTGAGGTCGAAGATTTTATTTAGATAACCAATGTGTCCTTTCGGTAATTTTGACAAATTTTGATAATTTGAATAGTAAGTTCGTGAAATTCTCATTTTTGCATCGGCAACACTGGACTAGGTATAACCAGTTCATATTTTGTTGCTTTCCATAGAAATTTGACCCTTCCTTTTCATGACATCAATACAGTCATGTAATTTGAAAATATAGACATTTAGGGCGAACGGTAGTTTTAGTTTTGGTCCAATATAAATTTTTGTATTAATATTATTAGAGTTACATTTTTAAAAATTTTGTAGAGTTCATATAATACCCTTCTTGGTGTGCTGGTGATTTTTCTTTCAAATACTTGTTATACTATTCTAAGTCACAAGATTTTTCATTTCTGTTCCCTAACGTCACTTACCCCTAACATACTACCAAATGAGCCAGCAACCAATGAAACACCATGAACTGAATCTGCATGCAAGGCTTATGATTGGCTGTTACCGTTTTGCAGTCAGATGTTTTTGTTATCGTATTTACACGAGCGCCCTCTCCCTTAACAAAAATTGGAATTCATATAGTTCAATCTCCATATATAGTCTCCATGACTTATTTGCTGATCTAAGATAAAACTAACAGAATTACTTCAAGCAAACAAAAATGTTCATGAAGTTGATCGACTTTATCACTTTATCATTCATTCGCGAGCGTAACAGTCAATCTACAAAACAAATTTAACAAACGAATTTAGTTACAACACAATGACTCACATTATGTTCTCCGCGCTTTACACCCGATTAATCTTTTGTTGAAGTACACCGGTCATCGTTTAACTCATGAAAATTCAAAGTTACTTTCCTTTCTTTTTCTGTGGGTGTAAATGCATGGCGTGTTGTTCACAATGAACCAGAGTTGACGATTAATATTCGGAACTCACGTAAGCCGTTACCCTAATGAAAATTATGAGTTATTTTAACGAATCAGGTTATCACTTCAAGTCAGAAATTTAATAAATTAATTGAGCCCCCGACTGCCACTCATTTTTATTGTAGCTTGATTAATTTAGGGGTTGGAATCGGGCTTCACGTTACCCGATCCTTCAATGACGAAGAAAACAATCAGGGGTTTTCTCATGAAACGGGAATGGGGAATGGACGATTACCAGATAATGTTTGGCGGTATTGCTTTCGCTTAACTTTCTAGACAAGTTTGATATTGAAAAATAAAATCGTT
>CAJUYI010003093.1:0-25520 GCA_910591695.1 Galerucella pusilla | reverse complement strand
GACGTTTAAGAAACGCACGTAATTTTAAATAATTCTCTATATTGATTCCATTATTTATGTTGAGTGTGCTTCTTAGCATGGAGTAGAAAGTCCATAGAGACGATGCTTTATATTTAGTGCTAAGTTCAGAAAATTATGCCAAAAGTACGTTTTCTGTAAACGATGACCTAATGTCCTTACTGCTACACCAATCTTGAAAATTTTTGTATACACTTCTATATTTGTTTTGGGATTTTTCAGGCAATAAATTCTGTATGGTAACATTAGATATTTGTCTTATTTCTGGCGGTGTACATAATAATTCATCTTCACTATCTGAATTCAACTTTTTCAGCACAAAATTCACAATAATAAGAATTCGGTATTAACTTAATTTGAAAACGTCAAAATTGATCAAGTGTCACAAGTGACATTACTCCCCATCCGGCTTGTGCTTGTACAGAAGTACAGAGTACAGAGCCACGTTGATATTCGGTTCGTAAATACCTTCAAGAATTTCCGATTTATTATAGTGAGTTATAAGCAGTGAGTTATTATAACTCACGCTGTTCGTTTACAGATACTATAACCTGCTTAAAAGCAGTTGAATAATTAGTATATAATATAATAGGAGTAGATAAAGGTAATTTTACTGGCAGGGTAGAATATAATCCAATCTTTTCCAAAACGACACAAGGAGGATCAAAAGCTTTATCTGGCAGTAAGTGGCTGGTAAGATATAATGCTAACAACAATTTGTGTCCCGTTCGTTTATTTTTAAAAATTATTGAAAAAAGAGAATCCAATCCTTATCTAACAACAAGATTATTTTTAACAGTACATCCAAATTGGGAGAAAGGAATATGGTACAAAAATTCACCATTGGGAATTAATACAATTTCAAAGTGGACGAAAATATCGGCAGAATCAATTGGTATAGACACAAAAAAAATAAAAATAACCAATCATCCACATAGAGCTTCTGCAATATCTGCATTAGCAAAAGAAGGAGTTGGTGAACAAGAAGTAATTAAGCTTACAGGACATTCCTCTGCCCATTCTTTGAAACCATATTTACAATTAAATGAAGAACATCATTTCCAACTTATAGAGAAAAAAATTGAAAAGGGGAGGAAATTTCCTAAAATAATCCTGACTCCTGGAACTGTAGGACCAATAATTATAATTTTCCCGGAGGGATGAAAATACGGCCGAAAACGGGTGTTCTGGCTTCCGTAAGCCACGCCTACTTTGGACACTTTATTAATAAAAATTATTTTAACATATTAAATATGAAATTTAAGAAATGAAAATATTCAGGGGCTTACTGGATAGATAAATGAACAACAATCCGCCTGAAAAAGAATTTCTTTCTGCTTGAACATGAACATTGCAAGTGTGATAATTGTTAAACTATAAATTTGAGATTTTTTTCCTTTCTTGGAGCAATTCTTTAAAGGCTTCACAATAGATCCCCGTTGGAAAAATTAAAACATGTTTATTTTTCAGGTTTTTATTAATAATTATCGTTGTTGCAAAATTAAAAACTTAAATTAATCATTGAAAAAAAATTTTATTTTTCAAATATTATTAATGATCCGTTTTTATGTTATTAGAAGCTGCATAAAAATAATTTTTTAAAATTTTTATCTGTTATTGTTTGAAAAATTGTTATAAACAAATGCGTTGTTTATTAGATAATTGAAAATTTTTTTATGGAATTCCAATCTTTGATACAAATAATGATTTTTAAAAGAAAAATTGTTCCTTAAAATATTCTTTTATTGCTTAAAAACGCATTTGTTAGTTAACAATTATTTTCTCCCACTTCTAATTAATATTAAGGAACAATTTTTTTTAAATCATCATTTATTTTTCTTTTCGATATAAAAAAAATTTCGTTTTATTTATTTTTTCATTGTTTACGTAATAAACAATTTGTTAAACAAATAAATTTTTACCTTATATTTTTTTCCTATTCTACTTACTGTCAAAAAAACATAATAACATAAAAACGGATCATTAATAATACCTATTTAAAACAATTTTTTTCAATGATTCATTTAAGTTTTTAATTTTGCAACAACGATAATTATTAATAAAACCCTGAAAAATAAACATTTTTTAATTTTTCCAACGGTGATCTATTGTGAAGCCTTTCAAGAATTGCTCCAAGAGAGGAAAAAAATCTCAAATTTATAGTTTAAAAACTATCACACTTGCAATGTTCATGTTCAAGCAGAAAAAAATTATTACTTAACAATTGAATAACTAATTGAAAATTGTGATAAATTTTTTTTCAGGCGGATTATTGTTCATTTATCTATCCAGTAAGCCCCTGAATTTTTTCATTGCTTAAATTTCATATTTAATATGTTAAAATAATTTTTATTAATAAAGTGTCCAAAGTAGGTGTGGCTTACGGAAGCCAGAACACCCGTTTTCGGCCGTATTTTCATCCCTATGGGAAAATTATAAATATTGGTCCTACAGTTCCGGGAGTCGGGGTTTTTTTTAGGAAATTTCCTCCTCTTTTCAAATTTTTTTTTAATTTGAAAAATCTTTATTAGTTTTTGAGATATTTGCAAAAAACTAAACCCCCTTTTTTTTAGTTAATTGTTAATAAATTTTGCAATTTTTGTTTGCGGAACTTAATTTTTTTCAAAAATCATCTTGATGCCATCCCGAATCGAATGACACCCCGATCATAAATTTCGGAAACTGCTGAAAAAAGTTGGCCAAAAAGGCACTTGTTGACTAGATTAAACCATATTTGCATAAAATTCTAACGCGTTCTGTCAGTTACTGTGAAAAATTTGTAGCTATTAAACATTCATTAGTTTGTTAGAGCTATATTACACGTAGCTTCAGTAAAATTTGCGTTGTTGTATCTAGAAATACATTTCAAAAAATAATATATTTTTCCATTTAAATAGATAAAATCGTATATTTGAACGTAGTTTTCAATTCTGACCAACTTTTATTTATAACATTTTTCGATATTATGAAATTTAAAGGTACTTTATTTCTGAGTAAAGTTCATAATTTTTGAGAAACCTTTTATAATACTAAAAAAATTGATATCTGATCATTGTATTTTAGAACATGCAGAACTTTTAATGAAGAATAAGTTTTTTTCCTAAAATTGATATTAAAAAAGTTTCCCATATGGTACGAATTTGAGTGTATATGTCAAAATAGCAAATAAAATAAACGACATATTCAAAACCCGGATATAGGTAACAAAAGATGACGAACATCAAGAAGGCTATTGAATGTACTATATTTCGTTTAAAAATTTGAACTATCAATAATTTTCTAGTAAAATATTGTTTTCTGTTACTTTTACGTTCATATCATATATTTATTTGCATACAGTCAACATCCCAATTCGGTTAGCAAAAGAGAGAGATTAGATATAGACCCACCCACGATCTACAACACACTATTACGTTACACATATCCATCCATCCGTCCAAACGACCTACATTCCCTTGCACCATACCATTTTATTTTATTTATATTATACCAACTCGAATTACAATCTAACTAACAAAATGTACTTACGATAAAATCGATTCGATATGCAGATGTGTGTGTATTTCTAATCGACACTGATTTAGATTAATGAACGCAGTACCGGCACCAGAAAGAAAACTGCATCGAATTTTACTAACGATTTAGAACCAGTGGCGGTTCTATAGTCCATTGAAATGTTACATTTTTTAGGCATTACCTTGCGTTTTTTAGAAGACGCAATTTTATTTTTTTGATGTGTAAAGCTAAAAACAAGTTTGTGGGGTCGCAACCCTTGTCCCACGGCCGCCATCTTGAAAATAGGGTTTGAAATGGTTTTTACGATATATATCTCAAACTATTTATTTGATAAAAAAAATTTGTTGACATTTTTTGTTGCAAATCAAATTCTCTACAGCTTTGGTCCAGTAAATTTTTGTCGTAGAACTATAAATAAAAAAGTTATAAGCGAAAATCTTCAGAAATTCGAGAAAAAAATTTATATTTTTCGATGTAACTTTTTTTTATCATTTTACGAAAAAATGATATCTGACCATTTTTGTAGATCGTTTTTTGAGGAACAACTTTTATTCGCATCATTTTTTTATTAAGTCAATAGCTAAGGATTTACAGCGCTCCGAAGTGAGTACTATTTGTAAGTACTCTCAACTATACCTATATTATACGTGTGTACTAATAATTATGTCATCAGTTATTTTTTTTTAATTTTATTTTGTTATTATAATTTTTTTAATTATAAATTTTGCAATATTATTAAAAATATTGACACACATATTGCTCACAGCACTTGGCAGAAAACAAGCAAATGTATTTTTTTTCAAACCATCAAAAGGACGAACAGCAGAACAATTATATAGTGCGTCAGGTTTTATGTACGGAGATGTCATTGCGGATAACTTGCTGTTTCTTCATGCTTTTTTCGGATGTGACACAACTTCAGCTCCATACAATATCGGTAAAATGAAATTTGTGAAAACCCTGGAGAAACATTTAGAGTTTGCAAGTGGAACGGCATTGTTTCTCAACAAGAGAGTTGACCCTGCTTTGCTCACTGTAATTGGTGAACGTTTTTTTATCTCTTTATACGGTGGTAATAAAGATGATAATTCTCTTTGTATTATAATAATTGTATTGTTATGTATGACCTTTACATTTTTGCTCAATACAATTCATCTTCTTCTCCACTGGAACTTTCATATTGTGGCTGAGTGCCTGTAACATTACATGTTTATGGCACATTCCTCTTTTTTGCTTCCATTCTTCACTTCGTTTTGCTTACGGTACGTCCAAAAAACAATTTGAGGATCAACAGGATATTGAATAATATAAATAAATGAAACTGTTCATGTTAATAATACTTTTGTATACAGATACGCCTAACGTCCACGAAAATTGTCGAGAAGCCTAAGAAAAAAAAGTTTTTGAGATATAATAAAAGTTACATAATTTAATCATCGTTGTTTCATATCAATTTTTTTAACGCCCTCCGTTTTTGAGATATACTCAAAAAACCGGTAGTTTGAGTTTTCATGATGCTTTAAGGCCCATCCCCAATCAATTTAGTGGCGAAGTGGCACTTCGGCACGCGTGCTGGGACAATGACGTTTAAACGTAAGCATCCTCAATTCAATTCCGTGCTGACATGCGCGCCGAATTGTGTCATGCGCATTTTTTCATGGAGAAAGTAATTTACGTAACCTAACCCTATTTTATTCTATTATTTTTGTAAGCAAACATACATTATTTTCTTATTTCGTTATTATATTAATTTGTTGAAGGTTTCAACAAATTAAAGCGTTTTGTCCACGACCACCTAATAATAAGTCAATATTTTACCTCCTGACTAAAGGTATATGGTACCCATATATCAACTGTCGTGAATTATGGTTCATAATACACTGTAGTGTATTATGGTTCATAATTCACGACTAGAGATGGGGGTACAATATGGAATAAACTATTAAATCTGTGTATTGTGTTCAGGAAATTTGTTTCATTATATCGTATCTATAAAATATTGTAATTTTTAGTATTGATACTTTTTATAACGATATTTTCTAATATTAAGTATTTTAAAACAATATATTTATAACGGTACGTTGTATTGATACTTTCTACAGTATCGTCCATCTCTATATATGTCAAATTATTTGAAGTAGCTGCCACAACATTTTGAGTTTAGTAATATGCCAAATCGCTACTGACTTTTATTTATTAATAAATAAATTAAGTGTCGTGGACAAAGTATAGTATTCTACTCGCAATTTATGGCCATAATTCACTTGGGTGACTTTGCGCCCCTCGCCTGCGGCTCGTGACGCGAACGTCACCCATCGTGAATTATGGCTATCATAAATTGCTCGTTTAATAATATACTATTATTTCATCGTTTAATTAGTTGTCTTTGATAAGTAGTTAGTACCCAAGTATGGAGCGGAATATTATAAGTATTAGAACTAAAGGAGAGCAATCATTTATTTCTTTTATAGTTTGCTATAGGTACATTATGGTGCATATCTTTATAGCTGAGTACACATGACTAGAAAGTCAAGAAAACATTGTTGTACTCGTCTTCAGTGCGATACCTGCAAGTAAGTAATAATAGTTGGAAATATGTAAAATAAGAAATAAGTAAACACTTACTTACTCGTCAGGTATGTGATACAAGAAACCTAATTAAAGGTCGACAACACATTAACGTCACAAAAATAAAATTTCTTAAAATTACATTAAATTTAAAAGTTAAATAATCCCCTGATTGGGGTAAACTGTCTTTAACTTTTGAACATAATGTCTTCAGCTACTACACGAACACGTGTTAGTAGAACAATAGGTACATTATAGCAAAAACTCCATTGATTGTATTATTTTCATCGACCATTTCTTAATATTTTTATTTATAGGATTATTAACAGGTAAAACTGCACAATTTTTCAATTACCTCAATAATGCGGTAATAACAAAGAAAATGCGCATGTGCGATCACATTCAGGCTGACTGAATTGAGGATGGGTATTCGTTTTGCAGTACGCGTGCTGAAGTGCCACTTCGCTAGCAGATTGATTGAGGATGTAGCTTTAAGTCCAAAAGTTTTAACTTTGGACAAAAATGTGAAGAGATCATTTTTGTGTAAAATAAAATTACCTTTTTTTATTTAAACTTTTTTTTGTAAAATGTATCGTTCGCGACTTATATGCCGCGACGCGTTTTTCGGAAGACGAAATGGCTCCTCCATACTTCCGGTCATGCGGAAACCGGCAGATTTTGTATTTTCAGTAAGTTTTAGATTATATTCTTCAAAATATAGAAAATAAAAAATCGCGCTGGAGAATTCCGGATTAACGTTTTTTTAAAAGTTCGCGACCCTATAACTCGGCGGCGTCAAGGACTTATCGTCAGATTAATTAAATTTAATCTTAAGACACTAAAATTAACCCCCAATATCTTAATCTGACGCGCTCGAGTATTTCAGACTATCTATTTTTTTTTACTAACTATAGTGAATATTTCGCATTTTTGGAAAAGGTAATCAAACGACATCAAAATATCGTTCCACTTGTAGGTATATCAAAAAAAACTCTCTACCTTTTCTTTGAAATTTGCTTGTTAATTTATTTTGAATACAACGATATCACATACTGTTACGAACTCAGTGAATCAGAAGCCGGTCCTGCCATGAACTAGAAATTTTGGCGAATGCGACCTTTCTTGAAGAATCCATAACAGAATAATATTCCATCACTTATGAAGCCATTGAGAGGAGTAGTAGAACTAGCCCATTGACGACAAGAGAAAACCTCTCCAAAATTCAAAGACTAGCCTGTATATGCATTACAGGAGCAATGAGAACATGCCCAACGGTAACCATGGAAGTGATTCTCAATCTCACACCTCTACATATGGTGGTGGAAAGTGTTGTAGAAAGAATAAGATACAGACCAAGTAGAGAGGGAATCATTAATAAAAATCACCTCCTCACTTTTTAGAAATCAGACAACCTGGGACATGCCACAAGACGGTATGATGAAAAAGTATAACTTTTCAAAGAAATTCGTTACGGAGCAACAATAAGGAATGGGATCCAACTACCATTACCAGACTTGGAAAGAATGCCATTCATTCAATGGTACACAGACGGCTCAAAAGCAATATAGAAGGAACTGGGATAGGAGTGTTCGGGTTAGGAACCAAACACTCTGAAAGCTTGGGAAAACCCCGAAGTATCTTTCAAGCGTAAATCCACGCCATAAGAAAGTGCGCCCAGTTCAATATTGATAAAGGATACAGAAGACAAAGGATTATCATAATGTCGGATAGTCAAGCAACCATTAAAGCACTCAGCTCTTGTGTAATCAGTTCCAAAATGGTGTGGGAATGCCTAGACAAACTCAATGAACTGGGCGAGAACAATAAAGTTACCTTACTATGGATTCCAGGACACACTGGAATAGAAGGAAATCAAATAGCAAATAAACTAGCAAAGAGGGGGACTGAAATACCTTTCTGGGGGCCTGAACCCTTTTGCGTAATCAGCCCCAATGTAATATTGGAAGAAATCGGCAATGCAGAGAAAAAGAGAAGATCTGACCATTGGAAAGATCTAGTAGGGCTTATACAATCAAAGACTCTGCTGGGTGACTACAACCTGTTGAGATCAAAAGAATGCATAAGTCAAAGTAAAACTGCGCTAAGAGTTTTAACAGGGATCCTAACGGGACATTGTCGCCTGTATGGGCACCTGAAAAAGTTCAAAATAGTGGTGGAAGAAGAATGCAGATTTTGTGGCATGGAAGAAGAAACCTCCATCTACACACTTTCCAACTGCACATCATTCAGAAGCACAGCACCTGGGAGATTACTGGATAGAAGAGGAACATTTACCTAAGTTGAAGCCTGCAGATATCCTAAAATTCCTCCGGGAAATAGGACTAAAGGAATTACTAGTTTCTGAGACTCTCCTCAAAAACTTAGTAGAAGTAAGGGGGCACAATAGATCTTTTAGGTCTCAGTTAATGTAACGCCAAAATACATACATACATACAATATTCCCGATTGTTCTGGAAGCTTGGCATACGTAGAAGGTGGTAAATTCAAGAAGGTTTTAGAGTAGCGAAGGTCTATATATACGCGGGTTTTTGAGTGAGTTGAACAGTTTTCCAGTATACAGTGAATCGGTAAACAGTTTCAGTATACAGTGAGTGAATAGATAGTGGGTTAGTGAATATAAATAGTGCAATATTTAAGTGTTAAAGATAAATTAGGACAATTATTATACCGAGTGTAGATAAATTAGTAGACATTAAGTAGTGTGTGTATATAAATTAAGTTAATTATAGTGTGTAAGTGTTTTGTCAATAAATCAATGGTAATTAGCCATAGTGAGCGTATAATTTCATCCCACGGTAAAAATTGTTTGAATAAATAAGAAAAACATTACAATACATACCAGAAATATGGAGAAGGGCAATAGTTGCCTCCATACCAGACGGCTCCATCCATATCAGCTTGCGTACCGAGCAGAAAGATCTACGAAGACATGGTATAACTGACGGAGGTTATCCCAGGGCTCTCAAGATAACCAAGTTACTGTAGTAGGTGTATTTTAGGTGATAGAAGGAGCTTTAGATGCTGTAAAATGAGCATTAAATAGAAGAGGTGTAGACAGCACCAGTTCCAAGTGGATGTCGGAACTGCTCACCACTAGAGTAGCAGAACCAGAGGATGTCCACGATCAGAAGTACAATCGTCAGAAGCAAACAGTAGTTGTATTTTTGTATTATAGTTTATTTACGATAAAAAGACGATGAAGTTGCAAAACAAAATATTGTGATATTGCCAAGCTGTAGTTTTCTTCTTTACTTATACATTAGAAACATTCAATAATTTACATTTAAATATGTAACAATAATAATAATAATAATGAATACAAATACCGAATGCTACTACTCACGTCTCTTACAGCAGTAAGCGGGAGAAACGGATCGCATTTCGGCATTCTCGTTCAAAATAGCTTAACAAAGATGTTACCATCTCTTGACATTTAGTATTTACTGTTCAGCTGCTTCGGCATTTTATTAACGCCACACTGCAGATTTGCCTAAATAATTAGTTATGAAAATAACTGTTTTTTTAAAGCACCAAAAAAAACTTGTAAATATTAGACGATGATCGATTGTCAATAAACGTCAAAACAAACTGGGAAATTTTACCAGTTGAACTGACAACGTCTTGAAGTTTTGCAAACCCGTAAATTGTCCTGAATGTTGACGATACATTGTATTTTCGGTTGGTAAATTAATATGTATCCTGATAAGCAGGACATAGTAACTGAAAATTTATCGTAAAAATTTTATAACAATCGATATTTTGAATCGAGAAGAAATTATCGAGACCATTCGTGTCGAATGTCAAAAGATACGTCAACAAAGTCTAATTTGTTTGCACATCAATATCTTTTGGAGTAGAATCCAGCCTGAAATGAAATAATTTGGAAAAAATGCGCATTTAAAAATACAAATCGACGTGTCCAAGCGCTTTTCCCATCAAGCCCTAATTTATTCGTTATTGAATTTATTCCATTTGTCTGCCTCACACTGTATTCCGTTTGACAGCAAAGTCTGGGATCATTAGATATCGCAGAGGAATAATCATTCTTACGCTTTTTCAAAGACAGTGACCGTTCTACTAAGAAGCAACAACTACTTCCCGGGCTATATGCCCCGACGGATATTGAATTTCACTTCAAAGTCAAACGGGATTGGTATATCTCTCTAATAGGCCAAGCAACGGAGCATGCGGATATAGTATTTTTTGACAGAAATCCTAGTGGAAAACGGTTGATGCCATCATATACAGTGTGGAAACCACTTGTGGAATAAAATTCTTTATGTCATTATTTTAAAAAATTATAAAAAATGCCGAGACACGTCAACTTTTGAATTGAATTGTGCGTTATGTAAACATAAATTTAAATGTACAGGGTGATTCACGCAAGTAAGCCATAGTTGGTGTTGTTTTTTTAATGAAACACCCTGTATATTTGCATATTTTTGAAATCCTCTTGATGAACCGATTCCAACAAACTAAATAATGTATGGTCAATTATGAATTATAGAGTGAAATTTTTATTTTTACAGTTATTAAACACATACATAAAATATGTATTTGATTTTAATACCTACATTAAAATAAATGCTCAAAATGTTCTCCACCTAGTTGTTAGCAATAGCACAGTCTCCTATAGAACTCCTCCTTAACCATGTTAAAAGTTTGAGGTGAAATATTCCGTATTTCTGTAGTTAACCTGTCTTTGAGGTCTACAATGCTAGTTGGTTGTGTTGCATATACTTTATTCTTGAGATAACCCAACAGAAAAAAATCTAACGGCGTAAGGTCTGGCGATCTAGCTGGCCACTCAATAGTAAATCTTCGTCCAATCCATTTATCGAACCGCCATACTTCTGGTTTAACTTTCAAATTTCCCGTGCTTCTTTCCGTCTGGCTATCTCCTACGAGGCTGGAAGTATTCGAAACTGGTATGAAAATGGAGTTCGACTTTTTTAAACATAACTAATCCATATTTTTATTAAACCAGAGCGAATTTGAGAAAATTAAAAGTGCATTTGAACTCATTTTTCAACGACCTTTCCAAAATCTGTTATTATTTTTTATGAACGCTATTTGGTAAACAAGTTTGACTGTTTTGTACAGGAATCCCTATGTCGCATCTTATAAATACACAGTGTATAATAATTAATATAAAGATTGATATATTAAATTTTTCATAAAACTAATGATCCAACTTTCGCTTTTTTTTGTCTTTATTATTATTATAATTGCACCATATGACCATATGGTATCGTTTCGAGTCAATCATGATTTTTATTATGACCGATTTAATGTGGATTCACATATCGACGAAGATTAAGAAAGAAAAAAACCACTGACTTTTATGGTATATGGGTTAAAGCAAAAAAGAATTACTATTGAATCATTTTTAGGCAAGTGCAACTTTCGTTTTAATATACTATAGATGTTTAATTTTGTTTTTGAATGCCACGTTATATAACGGATCTAATTAAAAGCGAGATTTTTTGAAATATCAACAATTTATAATTATTATTTCGTGTTCACATATTGTAACATCTACAGTCAAATAAGCCAAAAGAGTAGGTAAGTTTAAAATGTGTTTGTTCAAATTTCTTGATTTCTGAGACGATTAAGAACAGCAAATGCAAGAGGTATACCACCCTACATAACAAATGACTGAACAACTTTTGCGTGTCCAAAAAATATCAAAATGATACTACGCAATATTTTTTGTACAGTGTGAAAACCACTTATGGAATAAAATTCTTTATGTCATTGTTTTAGAAAATTATAAAAAAAGCCAAGAAACGTCAACTTTTGGAATCGTCCAAGTGAATAATAGCCATTCTACACAAGTAAAAGACTATACTTTCTCCACGACTAAAAAGAAGGAGTGAGGATCAAACCTCGATCGTCCGCGCCATAGTCAACCACCACTAGGCTATAGAGCAGATTTATAAAAATGTAAAGAGTAAATATATTATTATATACGTAACTCATATTTTTAATCGGAACCCTTACATTTATAAAGGAAATTAATTTCGGGAGGATTTGATTTATTCATTTTAATTCATTTTAGCGTAAATTCTGAAATTCATTTTATCGTAAATTCTGATAATAATAGAATGTGATTGGCTAACGAGAGTGAATTCTTTTTAATATTCACTGATGTAAAGAATTTACATCATTATGCAGCTAAATATGTAAAAATAATGTGTGCGTTATTATTTAGTCGTGAAGAAAAAGAAGACAAATTGAAGGACATTGGAGTGGCTGCACTTTTGGAGGAAGTTAATGTTTTTTCCATGCAACACGGCACACACTGCTAATATTAAGTGCTTTCCCATCCACTACTGCTATCGTGCAAGGTCGTTCACTACCCTACGAAGGGTAAAAACCTGGCTCAGGACCACAATGGGTGATGACAGGCTCACTGGGTGGTACTTGATGAGTGTGCATCGAAAATTTTTGAAGGAAAATCAGAACTGCATAGTGAAGAAAGTTTTGGATAAATTTAGTTTAAGCCCAAAAAAATGTTATCAGTTTAATTTAAGTATAATTAAAATCTCAAAGCTTTGCCTCCTCTTTTTATCCTAAAATTTTACATTTTGAACGACCATGGACTATGGTTTGCCCCCCTGTTATAAATCCTGGCTACGCCCTATGTCGCATCTTATAAATAACACGGTGTATGCACGCCTTTAGTTAAGCGGTGCTTGTTATACTAATTTTTTTCTCTAAGCTGTACGATAAATAGTTTCTGAAATACAACGAGCTACCTCTCATAATCAGACACCCGGTATGTTTATCCAAAAACAAAATAGTTACTATTAAATTGCAAAAGTGTACCGAAAGAAAGATTATTTAAATAGACACACGTCTTAACAATATTCAAACAAATCTAATTACGAATCCCAATCAAATATAACATCTGACCAATACATACTTTCACTGTAATTACATTTTTCCGGTCGGTAACCAATTTAAAAATTAGAAAAATAAAATGAGATAATAAATTATTCAAGATCTATTATGTCACGTCATATCAATACCGTATCTGAGAGGAGGAGAAGGTGGTTTTGGATGTTTTGAGCCTCTATTATACCATTAGGATCATCACGCAACAGATAGGCGGGTATATTATTGGTGGGCCTCCCCATCGCGATAGATGCCAGGTAAGCGCCACGCCGAGGTGTTACATTAATAATAAAAAGTGACGGGTTATGGCTCCAGACAAGATTTCGTGGTTGATTTTTTTTAATACTTTGTATACGAGTTTTTGTTATTTTTAACTCTTTTTTTTCTCTCCGGCCATATACAGAGAATAGGCCAGACGATAGGGGTTACAACTACAAGTAATTAGCAATACGGCTTGTTTTTTTTTTCATAAGTACCTTAAAGTATGTAGATTAATATAAAAAAAAGTAAACCAGTCTATCGATTTCCCAAATTAGAAAAAAAAATTGAAAAAACTTTTTTTTTTTGAAATTCTTCAATATTTCGCGCTGGGAGGAAGGTAAAGAAAAATAAAAAATACCACCGCATAGGGGAATGGTTTGGAAACAAAAAAGGTCTCCTGCGTTTCTTTCGTCTCAGCAATGGTTTGTCCGGAAAAAAATCTGTAAGCTAAGTATGTGTTCAGCATCCGCGCGACTCTATTTTCTGAAGCGTGGCGATAAGGTGGCATTGAAACAATTTTTCAAAGGATGGAAACTGTTATTTAGGAGGTCTGTTCCATAAATAAAATCTACAGATGATTAATTTTTTCTAATTACGATATACGACACTCTTCATTATCTTGTAAATTTAAGGAATCTTGAATTTACAAGAAAATTCCACACTTGTGATATTTAACCAATCAGAACGTGTATTTCTGTCAGATCACCATAGCAACGGATGAATTTTATCGGAAATTTTTCCTGGTGGGTACTCAACAGCGAATTATACTGGAAATTTTTTTACGTTTATAATGACAGAATATTTTTATTTGTTTACATAATAATTTTGATTAATTTCAACAAAAAGCTTAAATGTTTTCTAAATTCATGGACCATTATGATTGATGTTTATATTAAAAACGCAATTATTGTATACTGTGGCAGGTTGATTCGAAGTTGCTTGCTCTTGATTTAGAGATTCTTGGACTCTCTTTGCAGAAGTTGAAGCAGACCTCATTGCGTCAATTATATCCTGATGATGGCCGAGTCAATTTTCAGATATGGCTTTATGGAGTGACTGCTACCATGCCCTGTTATTTTAATTAATTGGTGTTCTCCAATTCCCGTTTCGGCTAGAGTTGAAACAGCAGTGGCCCTCGCAGAATGATTTGTTATCTTGATCTTGTTGACATCGATTCCAATCAATGATGTCGCCGGTTTGAACCAAGAAGATATTGTATTTTGTCCAACCGGGCTGTTCTTGTACCAACCTTTGGAATTGGGGTGGTGCCAGTTTGGATTTGGAGTTAAAAATAAACTTTTCGTTTTGATGAGTTGGTCTCGCTTGCTTATTAGTTTTTTGAACAGTCTTACTGATGGGCATAATTCTTCATAGACTGTATTCGGTACAAGCCACTTACCGTCGGCCATTCTTTTTGAACCGCCTTGAGTGGTCTTGAAGAAAACCGGGTTATACTCAATGCGTCCTTTTGTTTTCCCTTGATTGTCAATTTCCTCCACAGAATATTCTATTGTTGCTGCCGCTCCTTCATTTCCTCTCCAGGCCAATTCATGAGCAGCAATGTGAAAGAACTTTCTTTGCAATCCTTCCGGAGTGTTTTCGTCCCAAAGCTCAATAGTCTTTATCAATTCGTCTGCTGATAGTGCGGATGAACTTGCCTTGCCTTTATCTTGGTTGGATCTATTTGTAGTTCCCGACGCTTATCATTTTTTGCAGCTCTTGCGTTGACAAATTCTATGTCAGAGAATGGATTAAATTTGTGATTATACCTTTCGAAAAAATATTCCTGCAACTGCTTAGCTGTAGAATTCCATAATACTTTGATAACACTCTCCTTGTAGTCTTCGGAGTTCTTTTTTCGCATGTTGAAGGCATAGTCTTCAAGAATGAGCGCCAGTTCTTCCACGGGTATATCCGCTCTGTCGAAATCATACGCTTTTCTGTGCAAAAGTTTATAAACTGCTTCCATACACTTGCTTTCGATTTCCTAGTATTCGCTGGTGTCAACTGCTTAATATTCTGGCGAATATTTTGTTTACTTTCTTGACCGAAGCGAGACATTTTTCTACGTCGTGCTGTTTTGACAAATTTTTTACAGAAATAATTTCTAGTTTAGAGTTTCACTGAGTTGCCATGGTAACTGAATAATCAAGTCGACAAAACCTGTTTCGCAAGAACTTGATAAAGACGAAAATTGATGTTGTTGGAAACACATTTGGTGTGAAATTTCCTTACCGAATACCACACGACGTCAAAATTTCCGAAAATAATTTGACCTCTAGTGGTATTACTAGTGAAAATATATATATTAAGTACTGTAACTTTAATAAAACTGGAGTAATTTTAATGGGGTTTGCGTAGAAATGTTGGGGAAACTTCTAAGATCAAGAATATATAATCATAAAATTAGTTAATTCACATACATTTTTGGATTCAATGATTTTTTTGTATTATAAGCGAAAATAGCAATTTTTATAGATTCGGGTAGAAATCTTCTTTGTTTTTTCAAAATACTATTTGATACTCCTATAATATACAGATTAATATTCAACGAAAAAAATGTACACAGTGAAAAGGTATAAAAGATTATTGATATAATATAATTTTGAGATATAATTGTTTGCATACCTTTTTCCAATAAAAATATTGTAATATTTTTCTTATTTATTTAAACAGTTTTTACCGTGGGATGAAATTATACGCTCACTATGGCTAATTACTATTGATTTATTGAAGAAACACTTACACACTATAATAAACTTAATTTATATACACACTACTTAATGTCTATTAATTTATCTACACTCGGTATAATAATTGTCCTAATTTATCTTCAACACTATTTATATTCACTATCTGTTCACTCACTGTATACTGAAACTGTTTACCGATTCACTGTATACTGAACAACTTCCCGACTCCCTCGAAAACCCGCGTATATATAGTACTTTTTAGCTCTAGAACATTCTTGAATATACCACCTCTGCGTATACTTTATAATTCGAGAACACTCGTGAATAAACCATTGTATTGCCTTGTACTCTTCGAGAACAGTCTGAATATTACCTGCGAAAGAACCTTTCTAGAAAGGTCGCATTCATAGGCTTCAGAATCAGTGAGTTCGTAACAATATGTAAAAATTAATTTATTACCTTTTATTTATCTTATTATTTACAGCCTTGACTCTTACTAAAGATTGGAAAAAAATTCTGATCAAATATTTATATTTTTTTCCGCGTTCCAAAAAGTAGGTCTTCCGCCGTGCAGCAGAGTCGCGCGGATGCGGAACACATACTTAGTTTACCGAATTTTTTCAGGACAAACCAGTGCTCGGACGAAAGAAACGCAGAAAACCTTTTTTGTTGCAAAACACTCCTCCTATACGGTGATATTTTTTGTTTTTCTCTACCTTTCTCCCAGCGCGAAATTTTAAAGAATTTCGAAGAAAAAAAGTTTTTTGATTTTTTTTCTAAATTGGGAAATAGATAGGCTGGTAAACTTTTTTTCACATTAATCTACATACTTAAAGGTACCTACTTATGAAAAAAAATCAGTTGTATTGCCAATTACTTGTACTTTTGGTCTAAAATGACCCATACCGACTGGCCTAGAAGGTCTAATTTGGAATAAATTCAATACTTAATTTTTTTTTTTTTTTTCGAAAAATGCTCTTAGATTTTTGTAATTTTTCAAGTTATTTGTATGAATGTATGTATGTATCTAGTTTGGGGGTGACATCTAAAAGATCTATTGTGCACCCTTACTTCTACTTAGCTTCTGAGGAGAGTCTCAGAAACTAGTAGTTCCTTTAGTCCTATTTCCCGGAGGAATTTCAGGACGTCTGCAGGCTTCAACTTAGGTAAATGTTCCTCTTCTATCCAGTAATCTCCCAGGTGCTGTGCTCTAGGATTCTGAAGTGCTGTGCAGTTGGAAAGTATGTGGATGTAGGTTTCTTCTTCCATGCCACAAAATCTTCATTCTTCTTCCTCCACTATTTTGAGCTTTTTCAGGTGCCCATTCAGGCGACAATGCCCCGTTAGGATCCTTGTTAAAACTCTTGGCGCAGTTTTACTTTGACTCATGCAATTATTTGATCTCAACAGGTTGGAGTCACCCAGAAGAATATTTATTTGTCTAAGGCTTAGACTCTAAGCCCTACTAGATCTTTCCATTGGTCAGATCTTCTCTTTCTCTCGGCTTTACCTATTTCTTCCAATATTACAAGTTATTTGAATTGACCTAAATCTTTTGCCCGGCAGTGTTTTTTAAATTATCAATACCTACATCTATTTTATTAACAAATAAATACTATTGTTCGAGTGAATGTAAGTGAACTCTCTTCATTCTAATCAGAAATCAAATTTATGCTGATGTGCCTAGTTGAAAATATCTCGCGGATTACATCGGTACTTGTCAATTGTACTGTCATAAACGTCACTATCAGAAACGTATCTAAAAATATCGATGTTCACAATTGATGGTGTGTAGAATTTAATAAGATTTGTCGGTTTTACTTTCGTCCGATCCACCGAACAGGTGAGTGTCTGTCAGTTTTAAAAATTTGATTGACATTTTTCGGTACAAACCGAAGTAATGAAAAATCTTTGGACTGATTGTGTATTGTTGTCCGGATCAAAGTAGACGTATAAGTAATTTAACGTTTTTTTATAGTAACGAAAATGCTTTTATATACAGGGTGGGCCAAAATCTGTAACAGATTCTTCGTTATATGCTTAGAAAGCCGATTTGCGTAGTTGCCGCTTCAAATGAACAATCCAGTATTTAAAGATTTTACATAAGCTGGGAAAACATTTAACTAAATAGAGTGAAAACAAAACCTTTCTTATTGGGACTTTAGCTCTTTACGTCATGTTATGTTTGAGCGACCGGGGGTCACGACGCAAAAGATCTGACCGTTACGTTGCTTCGTTATGTGCCTCGCTTGCGTGCGTCTGCCCTCTCCTGAGTCTCTCTCTCGTTTACGAAGCAGCGTTTCATATGCTTTGGTCGGGAATCGAACCCTGGCCGCCAGCGGTTAAGGCGAGCATTCTACTACTGAACCACCGATGCTATAATAAAATTCTATGCAAAGCTGGTATTCGCAGTGCTGGTGATCTACTTGAATTTGTTCGGATACATTTTTACTATTATTTCCATAATTTTTTTTGCGCGACTGATCTTTTTTGTTTATTTACAGCATCGGTTGTCAGGACGGTAGGTTGTGTTTACTGGTTTCTAAGTTTAACACGTCGGTAGGTGATTTACTTACTGTTCAGACGTCGAAAAGTAATAAATGGCATAAAAAAAATTTCACCAAAATGCAAAATATATTTTAAACTGATCGAGAAGTATGAATGTCACTTTTGACATTTCGTTCATTTCGAAGAAATTTAAACTATTTAATTCGGAATTTATTTCAATACGATCGCGCAAAAAATGGTATAAGCATCTCGAACGTTAAGGGTAATTATCAACGTTTGCATGTAGATTCCTCTCGTAAAATTGGACAAAATGATTTGAGGATTAAGGGGTCTAGCACATTTACTTTTCGAAGTACAGGGTGTTGAAATTTTGAAAACTTGAATGTTTTAATTCGATAACTTTGGTTAGGTTATATAACTTTAGGTTGTTTTTTAATGTAAAAGGGCATATTTTGATAGAAATAGTAGTTTGTTCAACTAGTGTGGATATGATGACCATATCGCACGAGGACGAAGTTTGAGCACGACGCCGTAGGCGGAGTGCTCAATCGTTCAAGTGCGATATGGACAATCCACACGAGTCGTACAGCATATTTTTTCTACGACCCAATTAAGAAAAATCTAGAAAATAAAAATTTCGATAAACTGTAATATAACTTCAAATTGAAAATTTAACAATTCAATTTTGTTTCCACTAGTTTTTTTGTGGTGAACATACAGTTCTTGAATGTCCAATTTGTATAATGCTACGGTTTCCCTTTTTGAATATACGATGCTGTTATAAGTAGATGTTGCCAGTCGGACTCCCTCATGAAGGGTACCGTACCATTATCTATAGATATAGATATAGATATAGATATATTTATTCCACAAAATCACAATATAAAGTACAAAGCATGTAAAAATTCAATAAAATACACAGTGATTTTAGCCTAAGCGTTGGAAACAACAAAAAAAAGAGAAAAAAAAGTTTCAGTTGAAATTTGTCAGAAAAAATTCTGAGATATTATAAAAAACATACTGATGTAGTAGTTGTTTAATTTTTCTTTTAAATTTTTTGTTTGTAAGATTTTTCAAATCTGAAGGTAAATGGTTATATACTTTAATACCTGAATATAAAGGGCCATTCCGAGTGCGACTATATTTATAGTTTGGAGGTATTATGTCTTGTTTTCGAGTGGGATATTTATGTCTGTCATTTGGGGTAAGAAGTTCATTTTGATGCTTGTGAATTAATAAAGAAGTTTTGTAAATATAAGTGTTTGTCATGGTCATTATTCTATTTTCTTTAAAGAATGATTTACAAGAAGTTCTAGATTTTAAGTTGAAAAGCGCTCTAATTGCTCTTTTTTGAGTCATGAATACGGAGCCTGCGGATACAGCAGTCCCCCAAAATTCAATACCATATTGCATTATACTATGAAATTGAGCAAAATAGACCGTTTTTGCTACAAATATGTTAGTATGTTGTTTTATTGCTCGCAATGCAAATACATATTTGCTAAGAGATTTATTCAGTTGATTTATATGAAAGTTCCAATCAAGCTTGTTATCGATGTGTATGCCTAAGAATTTTACGTTGAGAGAAGAGGTGATAGTTTGTTGACCTATATTTATAGCAACTTCGTCAGAGTCTCGATATAGGTTAAAGGATATATTTTGAGTTTTGCCGATGTTCAATGCTAGTCTGTTAGCGAGAAACCAATCCGATACGCCTTGCATGACGTTAGTAGAAGAAAGTAATAGAGAATCTTTGTTTATTCCGCTGACAATTATACTGGTATCATCGGCAAAAAGAGAAAAATAAGCATTGGGAAAATTTACAACCAAATCATTGATATATATAAGAAATAATGTTGGTCCCAAGATAGACCCTTGAGGAACTCCGCATTGAACATAATAATAATGAATATTCTGCTAAATATTTCAAACGTCTACCTGTTATCGTTATTAATATCAAGCAGAATAATTATTTAAAAATAAAATTAACAATAAAAAAAACTTGTTCAAGGGGAATCGAACCCGGGTCTACCGCGTGAGAGTCTGGTTTGCTTACTACTCGACCACCGAGGAATATGCAAATTGTTTATTTATAACGTCAGATGTATTACATAATTTTTGCTTAAAAGGAACTAAAGTTCCTACCGTGTGTCCCGCGACACGTTCTACCTTTTTATGATATACCGGGCGTCCCAAGTTATCGTGTACAGGCAATATATCAATATTTCATGAAGTATGAATTTCAACTATGCAATTCAAAAAATGAACAAAAAATTATAGCAAGTGTTCAAAATTATTTCCTGCAGAATCCTTGTAAGCTGCAAAACGTGTTGAAAGTCTTGTTGTTGAGGCCCCGTCTGAATCATAGCTGGTGTACGCTACGAGATGCTTCACGAATGCCTTCTTTAAGATCCTCTAAATCATAAAATATTTCAACCTAGAATTGTAACTCTTACGTTGTCAGCAGTGACTACTGTTTTAAAAGCCATCTGAAGTTTGGCCGCAGGAACTATAAATTTCAGCGGGAATTAAATATCAAATTGAGGGAGGACTTTATGTTTTTTCAAAATAAAACGACTTCACCAAAATAACACAAAATGCAGCTGTTTATTAAAAAATATAAATCGTGAAATAGTATTTCGCCAAGTCTTGCGTCAACAAAAAATTGCCAAATATTCTCTTATGTTCAGCTCTGACGCAAGATTACAATTCTACGTTGAAGTATTTTATGATTTAGATGATCTTAAAGAACGCATTCGTGAAGCCTGTCGTAGCGTTACACCAGCTATGATTCAGACGGCGCCTGCACAAGAAAGCTTTCCACACGTTTTGCAGCTTGCATGGATTCTGCAGGAAATAATTTTGAACACTTGCTGTGCTCGTTTTTTAAATTTCATCATAGGTATTTCAGTTGAAATTAATATTTCATGAAATACTGATGCTTTTGATATTATTAATTGGAAAAATATCAAGTATGTGCTATTGTTGTATTCCAAATAGAACGACACGCAATTTTCAATGACAATATACAGGAGGTGTCATTTGAAAATAAAAAGTCAGGGGCGAAATTAGGGGTAGATACTACACAGCTGTCAAATGAAAAACATTTTTTATAAGTCATTAGGAAGGTACTTTAATGCCATTTAATGCAGTGTTTTTGTTTATTAATTATCTTTTCAAATAAGCGAGATATTGCCTGTATACGATAACTTGAGACACCCGGTATACAGTGAAAATGCGTTGATTTTTATACAAAAAGTAACACTTTTGTACAATAAATCTGTCATATGTCAACCCTCACCCTTTCATTTCATTAGACTCCTAATTCCACAACGTTCAATTTAGAAGTAAAAAAATTACTTGCGCATATCCGAAAGCGGTAAAATTGTCACATAGGTATTGTTCGTTCTGTGTTTAAATTGCTTATGCTCCGCTGTCGCTTTAACAACATTCGTCGATTTTTATACAAAAATTAAATTTTATACAATACCTACATATGTCAAATGTCAACAATTTGTTTATAAAAACGGTGTTATAAACAATTTGCGGTATAACCAACACCTTGTATGTATAGTGACTGCTTTCTTTTTTGTTGTTCGTTTAATTCCTTTGGGCGTTCCCACAAAATCCTGATTACCTGTGACTTTAGCAACTTTTAACTGTGGTATTTGGTAATAACTTATTGTCTAAGGTAGTTCACCCTGTATTTTTAATAATGGACTGTTTGTTGGGAGATAAAATATTTGTCTCGCCTTTTTTTAATTGCTGTTCCAACAATTAGTTGTTGTTTCAACATTCTTGTTTTCCGAAACGATCCAAACGTCGACAGTGACACACTACATCAGCTTCAAAAATTCTTTCCAAATTCGTGTCTGACATTCTGTAAAAACTGGTCCGCGACATCGTTTCACGGATATTCGTTATTGTCGCTAGATTTTTCGATGAGATAATGCCGCCTTTCGGTGAGAAGTGTCTTTCGGTCTTTTCCTTTTTTTATTTTTCGACTTTTTCCATTTTATCCTCGCATAAGGACGTCGAAAAAGGAACTTTTTCAAAAGTGACGCGGCCGTTGGCAGTGTCGACGATTTAAATTTAATGGCATTCTCCGTGGCTTCGAATATTTTGTCACGTCTTATGCTCGTTGCGTGTCCAAGGCAGGTACGGACTGCGACTCACTAGAGTCTATAGTGGCTCACATACGAGGCTTGTTCAACTGAAACCCATCTTTGGTCAGGTTAGTATTGGAAACAATTGTAATCATTCAACTGACGTTTTCCAACATTAGTAGTGTATGCAAAGGTCACACTGATCTGTTTATTTCGTTTATATATTTTGACAGCGATTTCAAGTATTGTGACTTTGAAATGGCGTTTGTTGTTAACAATCCGTCCAAATGTGATAAGCGTGAGGTCATTCAATTTTTGTGTGCTGAAGGTGTGAAAGAAAATCTGCAACGAAAGAAATGGAGGATATTAGAGCATCCACCCTGTAGTCCCGATTTATCGCATTGCGATTTTCAAACTTCTCTTTCTATTGTTTGTAGGGGCAGATTTAGGGGGCTTGGTAGAAATTAATTGAACCACTTTTTTTAAACTTCCGAGTTTACAATACAACTTTAAGTTGTCCACTTTGTATGGTTTCTAACATTGGAAATTTACGTTTTTCTACCTAGCATCCAGTATACAGACTATAGAAGCGGCAACGCCGCATTGCTGTAGATGCATTTACGTAGGTATAGCAAGATTACTTTTACATACTAACAAATTTTCATAATCAGCAAGTGTAAAGGGGATGAAGGGGCTATAAAAAGGTAAAATTAATTCTTTTTTTTTCTCTTAATTTTAGTTGCTAATGTCGCGCATTGTACTCAATCCGATACTGTTCTTGGACTTTAATTCTTTACCTCGGCAGTAACATCAAATCGAATAAATAACATCACAAAAGAAATGAATATAAAGTAACCGCCAAGTCGAGAGGGAAGATTTCATCTTATTTATTCGGATACTTTTTAAAGACTCGAGTCCAGACGGTTGGTTTGTTTCTTTCTTTTTCTTTTGAAATATTTATATTTATTCTTCAGATGTTCACAAACTGATTACTGGAAAATACACAAAAATATATAATGTAGAATGTAGACTTGATGAATCTCACTGAGGGTGTGTTGTAACTCGGTAGTTTAAACCATTGTTATAGTCAAAGATTAAAGTTATAGTTAACCATTGGTTAACTTCAAAAGGTTGTTGTAACACGAGATTTTAGACGTCCACCAACTGGTTAACCTTCAATTTGACAATTTAGCTTTGTAATTGACGTTTTACAGTTATTTTTTATTTCCATTGAAAAGTAAAAAAATAAATGTATATACAGATATATTTATCGCGTTGAACATTTAGTGCGAATTATTTTGAACAAAATGGGGAATTGGAAGTATCGAAAGCTAATTTACAAGAATTTACAGATGATGAAGACTTTCGAGAGTTCCTCGAACTAGAAATGATTTCCAGGGCCTCTAGAAAACTTAACCATTATATAGAGGAGATTAACACTAATAAACTGAACTGAAATAGCTTTATTTATTATAAAAAGTTTGAAGTCAAATTATTTTACTCTCATATACCTAAATCAAAAACCCTTTTTATACCCGAAGGTGTAAAGGTGGGTATCTATATCTAAATATATTGTTAGTAGATGAAATTAGTCCATTTCTTATTTTTTGCCATCTTTTTTGCTTCTTCCCATTTCACATTTCTTCTTTCTAGTAATTATCGGGCTTCCCACACATCTCTGACTGGTCTGTTGCTCATTCTTGTTGAGTATCCGAACCACTTGAGCTTTTTTTATCTTATAATTCGAGTATTGGTTCTACTTCCAGTTCCTTTCTCACATCCTCGCTTCTCTTCGTGTTATACCCTTCACTCTCCGCAAATATTTCATTTCCATTGCTAGGATTCGACTTTTAGATTTCTGTGACAGTATCCAGCTTTCACTTCCATGAAAGTAAGGATTGGCCGATGAACTGTTTTATATACTGTAATTTTAGTTTTTGCACTGATTTCCTTTTTTCCTATAAATGATCTTGATAATGAATGATACAGTTTTGATGCATTGGTGATCCTTCCATTTATTTCAATAATCTTCATTTCCGTTTTTATTTATCTTTATACCAAGGCATTCAAATACGTCTATGAAACTAAATTACTAAATGTAAATGACAATTATGGAAACGAAAAGTTGAAATGTCAACTGAAATTCATTGTTTTTTCCACAATAATGTTTTTTATTTTTTATTTCGACGTTTCGATAGTGTTCCAGCTACCGTTGTCAAGATCAACGGTAGCTGGAACGCTATCGAAACGTCGAAATAAAAAATAAAAAACATTATTGTGGTTTGATTCCCAAAAAATAAGAGAAAACATAATAAGTAATGCCACAAGGAACTTACAGAAGATATTGAAATTCATTGTTTACGTAACCCTTGATCAACATATTGTGTTACAACGCAAAAAAGCTTAACTACTGAATAGTGGTTAAACATAGTTTAACCATTGGTCCAGTGACCAGTGGGTAACCTGCTGAGTTACAACACATCCTCAATGTATTAATAATACTTACTTTGCACAGTATCTAACCGTTCTCCAAATGCAACATAAACAAGCTGTATTAGCGCTCTCTATTATAAATTCTAGAATTAAAATAATTTGTAATCTGTACATAAACTGAACTTTTAAAGTTGATTGTTTTTGCACGTGTCTCCATTGCAGAAAACATCTAGTCCGGGAAGTAAGGATATACAATGGACAATATTTCCACCAGAGATTTCACTTTTTTAAACGAAAGTAGATGTAGTATAGACTACTTTCCTAGATTTGTGAGAAGATTACGCTCGAGCTTGCGATGCAGCTTGCATGCATAAAGTCTATATAGAAAGGACAAGGAGTAATAAATCATTCATTTAAGTAGATTTCATAGACGTACCAAAATATATTTTAAGAGAGTATACCGTAAGGTACATTTTGTATTGAACAACCCAGTTTT
>CAJUYI010003092.1:0-25524 GCA_910591695.1 Galerucella pusilla | reverse complement strand
TGAATTGACGTTAATAATGTCTACTTTTTTTGACGTTTGCGGAAAAATGAATTTTAATAATAAAATATTTTGCCAGAAATATGTTTCACTCTAACTATAAAGGTACTTTTACATTCAATTCCAATTTAACCTTAAATTTCAACAGTTATGATATTAATTTGTTATACATCGTAATTTATAAAGATAAAACTAAATTTTTCTTATTAAAGTGAGGGTTCCATGCGATTAATTTGCCACGTGCCTTAGATGGTATAGCTCCGCCATTGATTACAATACTAGTTATATACTAGCAAAGAGGGGGACTGAAATATATTTCTGGGGGCCTGAACCTTTTCGCGGAAGCAGCCCCAATGTAATATTGGAAGAAATAGGTAAAGCCGAGAAAAAGAGAAGATCTGACCATTGAAAGATCTAGTAGGACTTATACAATCAAAGACTCTTCTGGTTGACTACAACCTGTTGAGATCAAATCAATGCATAAGTCAAAGTTAAACTGCGCTCAGAGTTTTGACAGGGATCCTAACGGGACATTGTCGCCTGAATGGGCAGCTGAAAAAGCTTAAAATTGTGGAGGAAGAAGAACGTAGATTTTGTGGCATGGAAGAAGGAACCTCCATCCTCATATTTTCCAACTGCACAGCACTTCAGAATCCTAGATCACAGTACCTGGGAGATTATTGGAGAGAAGAGGAACATTCACCTAAGTTGAAGCCTGCAGACATCCTAAAATTCCTCCGGGAAATAGGTCTAAAGGAACTACTAGTTTCTGAGACTCACCTCAGAAACTGAGTAGAAGTAAGGGGGCACAATAGATCTTTCACATACATATATTATACTAGTTAATGTCGCAAGAAATGATAAAAATGTCGAAGAAAGTTATGCTGAAGTGATTTCTGGAGCAACCATATAATATTGATTATAACTAAAAAACTATTTTACGCTAAGTTGACCATGAAGTAACACGGTGAAATATTGCACACATGTCTTGATCAACAAATAATACTTATAGTTTAAAAAAAAGCAGGCGAGTGATTTGAATTGTCATAGCAATACGTACATAACCTTTAACAAAAATTTAATGATAGTGGTACTTGATTCAATAAGACTTTCATAAAAGGACACTGTGGGTACATATTTTATTACATTAATTTTGTTCCCAGCTTCAACTTATTATCTTATCATATTATTTAAAATAAACATCAATTCGAGTACAGTACTGGAAAAACAAAACGGCCAAAGGATGTGTTTATTTGAAAAGTTCGTCATACAATTCATATTCTAAACAAAACGCATGAGATATTTATCATCGTAAGTGGAGGAGTGCATGTGGCAGAGTAAGTTTAAACTCTAAAGATCGATTTTTAATGGTCTTCCTAGTTACTGGGGGATGAGCCTCATTATTCCAAGAAAAACATAAAGCTGAAACTGCTCTTTGCCGAACATATAAATATGGAAAATTATTGCTTTCTAGAACGAATGTGGATGCCAGAGATTTTAAATGGGATTTAAGGTGAAGCAAATTTTTTATATATTGTGAAGCAGTCAAAGGGAATTTATTATTTCAATGTATGTGTGTATTTATAAAAACAAGCAACTACTTATCGCTTAGTTCTTGATAATTATTTACCTACGACCCCCCCTGTAATCTGTCAATAACACACAGTCGGCAATCAATGTAATGATGTCTATTACGCACTGTAAACAAACGCACAGCTGTAATAGTATATTACGTAACGTGTGTGGTAAGTAGCATTTTACGCACGAATGGAAAAGTAATTCCGTGAGTGCGTAAAATGCTTTACAACACGAGTTACGTACTATACTTTACCTAGGACCTACTTGTACTTGTATTTTTATAATAAGCATAAGAAATAACAGTTACATAATTAGAGGTGCTTGGTAAACTCCATCTCTATTACTCTATTACCAATGAAAGAAGCACATTAAAGAACTAACGTTTAATCATTATTAATATATATTGTTGATAATCGAAAGTCCATTTTTCAATTATAATCAATACATATACCTAGCCCTTTGGGCTTTTCACAGTCAAACGTGGCCATATCGAATGTTTTCAAATAGTAAATTTTGAATAAAATGGTGACGTCTATTGACAGTTGCTAAGATGTTGCTAGGGAAGCCGTGCGATTTACTTTACAGCTGTGCGTTTTTTTTACAGTGCGTAATAGACGTCATTACATTGATACCAACTGTGTGTTATTGACTGATTACAGGGGGGGTCGTAGGTAAAGTAAATTGCACGGCTTCCCTAGGAACATCTTAGCAACTGTCAATAGACTTCGCCATTTTATTCAAAATCTACTATTTGAAAACATTTGATATGGCCACGTTTAACTATGAAAAGCCCAAAGGGCTAAGTATGTATTGATTATAATTGAAAAATGGACTGGTCGGAATTGAGTTGTCTTCCGAATCGGACGTTACTATGTGTTTTCAAAAATCGTCACTATATTTTTTCCAATTCAATCTAATTTTTTAAAATCCAAACGTTAATGGAATATATATACCTTCAGTGTGGAAACCACTTATGGAATAATAGTATATTATTAAACGAGCAATTTATGATAGCCATAATTCACGATGGGTGACGTTTGCGTCACGAGCCGCAGGCGAGGGGCGCAAGTCACCCAAGTGAATTATGGCCATAAATTGCGAGTAGAATACTATACTTTGTCCACGACACTTAATTTATTTATTAATAAATAAAAGTCAGTAGTGATTTGGCATATTACTAACCTCAAAATGTTGTGGCAGCTACTTCAAATAATTTGACATATATAGAGATGGGCGATACTGTAGAAAGTATCAATACAACGTACCGTTATAAATATATTGTTTTAAAATACTTAATATTAGAAAATATCGTTATGAAAAGTATCAATACTGAAAATTACAATATTTTATAGATACGATATATGTCAGAAACAAATTTCCTGAACAAAATACACAGATTTAATAGTTTATTCCATATTGTACCCCCATCTCTAGTCGTGAATTATGAACCATAATACACTACAGTGTATTATGAACCATAATTCACGACAGTTGATATATGGGTACCATATACCTTTAGTTAGGAGGTAAAATATCGACTTATTATTAGGTGGTCGTGGACAAAATTCTTTATGTCATTATTTTAGAAAATTATAAAAAATGCCGAGACACGTCAACTTTTGAATCGAGTTGTGCGTTATGTAAATATAAATATGAATGTACAGGGTGATTAATATAACAAGATTTCCGAAATAAGTAGAAAAGAAGTATACCAAAAAAAAACTGTTCCTGGAGCGTGCCCTTCTCACAAAACCTGCATTCTTCTTCCTCCACTATTTGAGCTTTTTCCGGATCCCTGTTAAAACTCTTAGCGCAGTTTTACTTTGACTTATACATTCATTTGATCTCAACAGGCTGTAGTCACCCAGAAGAGTCTTTGATTGTATAAGCCCTTCTAGATCTTTCCAATGGTCAGATCTTCTCTTTTTCTCTGCTTTACCTATTTCCTCCAATATTACATTAGGGCTGATTCCGCAAAAGGTCTCAGGTCCCCAGAAAGGTAATTCAGTCCCCCTCTTTGCTAGTTCATCTGCTATTTCATTTCCTTCTATTCCAGTGTGTCCTGGAATCGATAGTAAGGTGACTGATTATATGGTGACTCTGGAATAGATAGGCAAGTGTTTAATAGTCGGCTGGAACTTGATGCAAGTGGCGCCGTGCTGCAAACTGTGTCTCAACTATATATAGGGGATTCGATGGATAGCGAGTAATTTAAACATTTGGATGATTTTAAAAAATAACAGAAAACTATTTAATAAACACCAAACTTTAATGTTGAGAAATGAGAACAAATAAAATTTGGACATAATAATATAATTTAATGTTGAATTTTTAGTTTTTTTTTTTTATTAGTGTGGAACTTTTATTAACAATGTCAAGTGAACGACTGTAATGTGGGGTCCACCCGGTTAGCTTTATTTAGATAAAATAAAACATGATTCATTAACTGAAAAGTGACAGAATTTTGAGGAAGTTATTCTTTTATACAGCTTCGAACTTCACAGTCTTGAAGAACAACGTTCAGTTTGGCTGGAAAGAGGTCTTGATTCCGAATTGAAAGAAGCATCTTGGAGATCAGCCCCTTGGTGAGAGTGAATGCGTCAAAACGACCACTAGCTAAAACTGGTGTTTACTAGTTTCCAGACGATTATTTTTTTCACCTGTCAAAATCTGACATTTTGGTGGTTTTATCCAATAGCAATACATTATTCTAGCCAATCATTCGGTATTATACTGATAATTCTGCTTCCTCATCGATAAAACCTTGTTTACATCGAAACGTCAAAATTTTACTTTGAATTTGTCATTATTGACAACTAAAAGTGCTTCGAAATTTATTGAAAAATGAACACAAACCAATTCAGTGCCATCACCCAAGAGAATATTGAACATTTGATACAAAATTCCACTCTATAATTATTAAAAAAATAATCTTCCCAAATACAACTCGTTCACCAAATTTTATCACAAAATTTTTTATTTCCATCACTCAAAATTGTTTATTTTAGGCAAAAACATTCAAACAAACCCAATTTAGATAAAATCCCTCGTCCTCAACGGACTCGTGATATTATCAATCGGTTTGTTTTCATATTTTTGCCAAATTAACAAGTTTTCGTGGAAAAGAAAAAATTATCGATAAAATTTGAAGCACTCGTGGTATTACCTTTGATAAATTAACTCCAATGTTAAAATGTCATATACATGGAAATGTTATTGTCACTTTGACATCGATAAAAAAGGTGCATCCTTTTTTATCGCGATAAAAACTCCTCTTCCTCAATATCTAGTAAGCGGACGTCGTAAAAGATTGGAGAGTATCGGGTGAACCATCACTCTCCGATCATAGTATAATAACATTCAAGTTAGAACTAGGCATACCTGAGATAAGCCTCAGGAGAATACCAAGAAAAACAGACTGGGACAACTATAACACCTGTCTGAAAAGAAATCTAGCACATATCCAGAGAAAAGGAAGGGCTAAGCACCATCTCGACCTGGAAAATGAGCTAGAGGATCTGAACAGGGCAATAATCGAGGCGTTTGAATCGAGCTGCCCTCTTCAAAAACAACGAAGCAACAAAGATGCACCCTGGTGGAACAAACATCTGTCAGAACTAAGATCTCAAACCCGGGACCTTTTTAATAAAGCAAAAATCACCGGAGACTGGCAGAGATACACCGAGGTGAGAAACACCTACTACAAGGAAATTAGAAAAGCTAAAAGAAATAGCTTCAGAAAATTCTGTGAAGATATAAACACAACACCTGCTGCGGCAAGACTTTACAAAGTTATGGCGAAAAGTAGGGTCAACACAGATATGGCTTTGAGGAAGCCAGATGGTGAATATACCGAAAATGAGGAGGAAAGAGTTCGACTCTTACTAGAAACTCATTTTCCAGGGAGTACCCCAAATAGGGGAGATAATCCTCTTGAAGGTCACAATAGGCCTTCAAGAGAAAGTATTACAATGGCCAAACACATTTGTAGTAACGATAGGTTGAAATGGGCCATGAACACCTTTTCACCTTTCAAGGCACCAGGAGCAGATGGAATTTTCCCAGCATTGCTCCAGAAAGGACAAGACGAAATTCTACCGCATCTGGTTAGAATTAGTCGAAGCAGCTTAGAACTGGGTTATATACCTGAAGCATGGAGAAGGGCAATAGTAACCTTCATTCCAAAAACTGGAAAAAGGGACACAACAAACCCCAAATCCTTCAGACCAATTAGTCTAACATCGTTTGTACTCAAAACGATGGAAAAGGCTATTGATAACCATATTAGAACGGAAATCCTAGAGAGACTACCTCTCCACCCATGTCAGCATGCCTACCGGGCAGGCAGATCTACGGAGACTGCACTGGTACAACTGACGGAGGATATCCGAGGTGCTCTAGACAACCAAGAAACTGTAGTATGTGCATTTTTGGACATAGAAGGAGCTTTTGACAATACTCCACATGAGGCAGTCAGAAGAGCATTGAACAGAAGAGGTGTAGACAGCACAACATCCAAATGGATGTCGGAACTGCTCACCACAAGAATAGCAGAGACGAGGACGAGCAAAGACATTGTCTCCATCTGCACTACCAGAGGATGCCCACAGGGAGGAGTAGCATCCCCATTAATGTGGAGTCTGACGGTTGACGAACTCCTGTGTGGTTTGACGGATCTCGGTATATCCTGCCAAGGATATGCCGACGATATTGTCATAACAGCCAGGGGAAAATTCGAAAACACCCTTTGCGATATTGTACAAAAGGGTCTGAACTATACAAATAGCTGGTGTAGGCAAGTGGGACTTAGCATAAACCCCACTAAAACCATCCTGATAGCCTTCACTAAGAAAAGAAAACTCAACCTCAAAACCATAAAACTTGATGGGAACGAGATTGAATGGAGACAAGAAGTCAAGTATCTAGGTTTAACTTTAGACAGTAAACTCCTGTGGAACAAACACGAAAAGGAGATTACATACAAGGCAAAAATGGCTATAATGGTGTGCAGAAATCTGGCAGGAGCAAACTGGGGCTGTAACCCAAAAATCCTAAGCTGGATGTACACTACCATAGTGAGACCAATCATCACTTATGGAGCCATTGCCTGGTGTAGTAGAACTAGCCTATTGACGACGAGAGAAAACCTCTCCAAAATTCAAAGACTAGCCTGTATATGCATTACAGGAGCAATGAGAACATGCCCAACGGCAGCCATGGAAGTGATTCTCAACCTCACCCCTTTACATATGGTGGTGGAAAGTGTTGCAGAAAGAACAAGATACAGACTAAGTAGAGAGGGAATCATTAAAAAAACACCTCCTCACTTCTTAGAAATCAGACAACCTGGGACATGCCACAAGACGGTATGATGAAAAAATATAACTTTTCAAAGAAATTCGTTACGGAAATGAGCAACAAGAAGGAATGGGATCCAAATACCATTACCAGACTTGGAAAGAATGCCATTCAATGGTACACAGACGGCTCAAAAGCAATAGAAGGAACTGGGATAGGAGTGTTCGGGCCAGGAACCAAACACTCTGAAAGCTTGGGAAAAACCCCAAGTATCTTTCAAGCGGAAATCCACGCCATAAGAAAGTGCGCCCAGTTCAATATTGATAAAGGATACAGAAGACAAAGGATTATCATAATGTCGGATAGTCAAGCAGCCATTAAGGCACTGAGCTCTTGTGTAATCAGTTCCAAAATGGTGTGGGAATGCCTAGACAAACTCAATGAACTAGGCGAGAACAACATAGTCACCTTACTATGGATTCCAGGACACACTGGAATAGAAGGAAATGAAATAGCAGATGAACTAGCAAAGAGAGGGACTGAAATACCTCTCTGGGGGCCCGAACCCTTTTGCGGAATCAGCTCCAATGTAATATTGGAAGGAATAAGTAATGCCGAGAAAAAGAGAAGATCTGACCATTGGAAAGATCTAGTAGGGCTTATACAATCAAAGACTCTTCTGGGTGACTACAACCTGTTGAGATCAAAAGAATGCATGAGTCAAAGTAAAACTGCGCTAAGAGTTTTGACAGGGATCCTAACGGGACATTGTCGCCTGAATGGGCACCTGAAAAAGCTCAAAATAGTGGAGGAAGAAGAATGCAGATTTTGTGGAATGGAAGAAGAAACCTCCATCCACATACTTTCCAACTGCACAGCACTCCAGAATCCTAGAGCACAGCACCTGGGAGATTACTGGATAGAAGAGGAACATTTGCCTAAGTTGAAGCCTGCAGACATCCTAAAATTCCTCCGGGAAATAGGACTAAAGGAACTACTAGTTTCTGAGACTCTCCTCAGAAACTGAGTAGAAGTAAGGGGGCACAATAGACCTTTTAGGTCTCAGTGAATGTCACCCCAAAAATCACACATACATACATACATACAAGCGGACGTCACTTTTATACAATGACAATGAGTCGCAATTTAATAAAGAAAATTATTTTTGTTGATCATCCATATATTCTGTCGTTAATTTATCTTGCCAAAAAACACTCGAGCTTTTCTTTTATCGGATAAATTTCTCTTCAACTCAAAATTTTGCCAATCACTAAATTTGCTCGAAAAACTGACATTAGATAAAATCGCTCCACCTTCGGTTTCGCGATTTTATCATGTCAGTTTTTCTCGTAAAATTAGTGATTGGCAAAACTGTTTCGTTGCAAAGAGAAATTTATCCGATAAAAAAAAGCTCTTGTGTTTTTACTGTTGATAATTCTGCTTCCTCATCGATAATACCTTGTTTACATTGAAACGTCAAAATTTTACTTTGAATTTGTCATTATTGACAACTTGAAGTTCTTCGAAGTTTATTCAAAAATGAACACAAACCGATTGAGTGTCATCACCCAAGAGAATATTGAACATTCAGGTAATACAAAATTTTAAATTGTTGAAAAAAATAATCTTTCCAAATAGAACTCGTTCACCAAATTTTATCACATAATTTTTTATTTTCATCAAACTTGTTTATTTGAGGCAAAAACATTCAAACTGTAAGGAGTCCAGATTCATTACCCTAAGGTTGAAATTGGTTTTGTTTGTCCAATGACTAGTTTCAGATTGTATTGCTATTTTAATATTGTAAGATTGAAGTTTTATTGTCAGTTTTGATGTAATTGAAAATTAATTCGATAAAAGTTTATATTTTTCTCTACTAATATTTGCGTTATTAATAAAAATTAGTGACCATAATTATTAAATAATATTTTCATTCTGAACATCACACAAACAAACCGAATTTAGATAAAATCCCTCGTCCTAACGGACTCGTGATTTTATCAATCGGTTAGTTTTCATATTTTTGCCAAATAAACAAGTTTTCGTGGGAAAGAAAAAATTATCGATAAAATTTGAAGCACTCGTGGTATTACCTTTGATAATTTCATCATGCAAAATTTTTGTTATTGATTGTGTTCTGTATTTTATTGACTACTAGAATAATTGAAAGTTTTGGTTTCAATCTAATATACACACATACATTGGTTGAGATATGGTTAAATACACAAAAGAGAGTGGGTGCTAAAATATCTTGGAGCCACTCAAGTGTAAAAACAACGGATAAATAATTTACTGCAAAACTATTATCAGAGACAACTCAACCGTCCAAGTGTAGATATTAATAATATGTTCAGTTTTATATCATACCAACTGTAATTATACATAAGTTGAAATTTGATATGTTGAATAACAAAGATTTAGAGAGAGTATGAAGCATACAGTAAAACAATAAAAATTCAACTAGCCAACCAAACGTAGCGGTAACTTTTTTTATTTCGCCAACTTTCGTAATTCAATCAACTGATTTAAACGTCTTTGTATATATTTTATCTCGTGAAAGTTAGCTTAGTAAGTAGATTCCTTTTTTCAACGTCGTTCCGTGTCTTCAAGGAAATCATCAACTTTTTCCTCAAATAGGTAATTTTTTTTTTATTCTGTCATTTAACGTCGGTCTATTTCTGCGACTGATGCTTATCACCGACGCCGGGAGCACTCTACCCCCAACCGGAAATTTTGGCGAACCCACTAGTGTTCCAACCAGTGGTAGCGTTCTTTTTACGAGCCCAACATCCATGGACTCGGGACCTCGGTTTTACGTCTCATCCGAAAGACTGCATATCTACATTATACCTCGTGCTCATTGGTATAATGCCTGTGAGCTGTGATATGCTAGTCCGCTGCAGGCTGTACGGGCCCCATACGATGGTTTTCCCTGGCATGGTCGTCACCCATCCAAGTACTAACCATGTCCGACCTTGTAGTCCAAGAGCTAGTAACACGTGTTTCATGAAGTGTTTGATGCACCTTGAAATTTTATGCTATAGTATCGAATGGATAGCTGAGCAGGTAAGCAAGTGTTGGCAAGCCCTACCTGGGGACACCAGGTACTGCGCATAGGAGAAAGGTATAAAAAAATTTAGCCCAAAAAAAGTGTTTGATTCAGAGGCCAACAAACAGAAATATAAATTTCAAAGCATATAAAATATATAATTAAAAAGGCAGACACTTTTGAGGGGGTTAAAATATAATAAAAACACCCTCAAGTTGTTTTTTTTTAATACAAAATGAAGTGTTTGATCCACGCTGCCATTTTAACAGCGTCTTAATTTCATATAATAAAAATTAATTACAAAAAGGCAGACACTTCTGTTGGGGTTTAATTATCGAAAAACAGGAAAATAAATTTTTTAAGCGAGAGCACCGATTACCGGCCTAGCTACGGTCTTTCTCTGCGCTCTCATTAGCTGTTGGTCACGTGTTCTTGTACAGCTGTATTAGCTATACATTTTCAGTCAACATTTTATGCGTTGTTGTGAGCACATGTCCTTTCAATGCGTGTATAAATTTGTTAAATCATTATTAAAATTATTATTATTATTCATATTATTATTATAATTATTATCATTATTGTTATTATATTATTGAACTATCTCAAAAGATTAAAAATTATAGAATAAGTTATTTATAAAAATAAACATATCTTATTTTGTTGCTCCACAATTAAATTTAAAAATGTATAGCTAATACAGCTGTACAAAAACACGTGACCAACAGCCAATGAGAGCGCAGAGACAGACCGTAGCTAGGCCGGTAATCGGTGCTCTCGCTTACATCCACGAGTATGCGCTGCCTATCTCTTTCTATTAAAATTAATATTTATTTTCATGTTTTTCGATAATTAAATCCCAACAGAAGTGTCTGCCTTTTTGTAATTAATTTTTATTATATGAAATTAAGACGCTGTTAAATTGGCAGCGTGAATCAAACACTTCATTTTGTATTAAAAAAAAACAACTTAAGGGTGTTTTTATTATATGTTAACCCCCTCAAAAGTGTCTGCCTTTTTAATTATATATTTTATATGCTTTGAAATTTAGATTTCTGTTTGTTGGCCTCTGAATCAAACACTTTTTTTGGGCCAAATATTTTTATACCTTTCTCCTATGCGCAGTACCTGGTGTCCCCAGGTGGGGCTTGCCAACACTTGCTTACCTGCTCAGCTATCCATTCGATACTATAGCACAAAATTTCAAGGTGCATCAAAAACTTCATGAAACACGTGTTACTAGCTCTCCAACTATTGCTTGACTGTAATTATCGCATCGAACGCGTTCCACTACAGTGCTGGGTCGTCGCCCAAATAGGTAATTTTTTTATCTAAATTTTTGTGCAGTATTTCGAATGCCAAATGCAACGATGTAACAAAGTTGACCTTCTATGACTTTCTTTTTCAAAGAGAGTCAGGAGTAACAAAATGCTTCTATTTAATTTTCAATTTTTATCAACATACGAACCAGCACTATTTCTCTGTTGCCTTTTGCGCATCTCGAATGTCGAATACAACGATGTAGGTATATTACATTCAATAGTCTTCTTGGTATGCGTCATCGTTTTTGACGTATAGATTTGGGTGTCGTTTATTTTATTTGATATTTTGACAAATAGGTTACTTAAATTGAGCAAAATTTGAAAATGCTATGAAATTAATAATCACCAGCTCCTTTTTCTTACTGAAAATACTTCAGAACTTTAAAATTGCTGATCTTTTTTCATGAAGCTATGCATATTTTTGTATTATTTGAATAAATATAACAATAAAATTAATATTCACTTTACATAAATAGTAATTAAGCGTAAACAAAGTACAGACCTAACGAGAACTGTCAGTGGGACATTAGAAAAAGACGTAAGACACATTGCCGCTACGACAGGTACGTCTGCATCCTATTTTGAAAGCTGTAAATTCTCCCGATTGATAGGCAGCGCTTGCACGTATTCTAAACATCAACTAATCAAATTTTTTTATTGAAATATTTACAAAATAGTCACATAAGAAATAAATAATAAAATTAATATTTAAGGGGGGCTTCCAAATAACTAAAGTGATTTTTTTGTCGTTTTTATAGATTATAGTACGGAATACTTCGTGCGCTAGTCCAACTGCGCTATAACTTTGAAAATAACACACATTTCAAACATGTTTCAGTACCATTACATTGGTCCCCTAAAAAGGCAATAATACTCTCATTTAACCTACTTCATAATTTTTGCAATGTTGGTACCATTTAAAATGATCAGCCTGTATTTAAAGTTGGGATCTCCTAGAGGCGGTAGGAACGAATTTTGGGAATAACTTCAAGAGATAACAGAACGATAACTGTAAGCGGTAGGATCAGCTCTAAATTTTGAAAAGAGTAATAAATATGTGACTGCAATTACCGCGCTTTGTATCCAAACTTCTGGAAGGGAAAAACATCTGAAAGTGGAAAAACAATTTCAATAATCTGTTTGTGTAAAGCTACGTAAACACTTGACAAGTTTATTCGTGGAAAGTATTTGCGGCTACTTGTTTTGTGTTTACATATTTTCAAGTTTATTTGTTAGTAGTTGAAAAGAAAATGGCTTCAAGTGCCGTAGTGCGTGTTGCCAATAACTCAATAGGGTACAAGTATAAATTTTGCTATTGGTGGGAATTGACGCTTTATCAGGTCTCCTATCACCTTGCATGTCCATTTTTTCAAAAAATATAAACTACTTTTAAAACAACTTTAAAAATCATAAAATTTGAAAGTCCGCCAAAACTCGCTTTACGTCATAAAGATGGCTGCCCCATCCGTTGACGTCACTCGATTTGTTTACTTTCTTATTCGTGTATCACGCTCTGAGTTCTTGTGACCTAATTTGTTTCTGAAAACTTTAAAATTGGATAAAGCCGAAAAAAAACTATTCCAAGTATTGCATTGTTCTAGAGTGTAAATCAGCGTCTAATAAACTCCAGACAAAATATTTTCTTTCAAAAGTATTAAAATATCCCCGGAAATACCGAATATTTGTGTCAACTCTCCACTTTACGTTGACTTTTAGAAATAAAACAAAGCACACACAAACACGTAATGGTTTCTAACAAACATATAATAGATATTTACGTAATTAGTTATGAAAAGAGCGATATTGTTCAACAAGCGTAATATTTGCCAAAACGAGCGCTAGCGAGCTCTGCAAATTACGCGTGTTGAACAATGTCGCTCTCTTCATAACGTGTTTACGTAAAACGTTTTATCTAATTCCGCGCTTTCATAATATTCAATAAAATCTTCAATTACAATGATGATATTGAAGTGGAATTAAATGGTGTTAGAAGTATTGTTACTATGATGTATTCACTCAGAAAATTGACTTACTTTAAATAACTGTGTCCTGAATAATGTTTTCAATGTTTATAAATCTCAAAATACTATTGAATTTAAATAATGGGTTAATTGTACAGTTTAAATAACGAAATAAATGTCAGTTTTGACAGTACCTACCTAATTAATAAATTATTCTTTGAAACTCATGTGTTATCTCTATATATGTTGAAACATAAACAGTTACGTAAAATATGGTTTTAAATGAAACTAACTGTTTTTAAATGACTCCACAATATATTTGAAAAAATGTGTAAATTGCAAGTAAATTGACAATTGTTTCGATATAAATATCATCGTCAGAATGACAGAAGTTACTTTTGACATGATGTATACTTGATATATATTTGGCTAGTCCAAATAGTGCCCTATCTAGTGATTGACTTAATATATATGAATAGAAAAAAGAAGAAGATTTTACAAATAGTAGCTTTGATATTATTAGCCCTATGGGGATATTCTGGATATCTTTGTCCCATTTAAGATCAGTATAACTGTGCAATGATATAGGAAACCAGGAAAACTATATCTGCTGATCTTTACAATTATTACTTAAGAAGACAGTTTAATAATGGAGAACTTCCTAGATTCAGCTGTTCATTGAGGACTTCATATTGTGGGTCTGTTAAGTGTCTTCTAATTTCTAATTCCTCGAGGAAGTCCAGTTCTTGCTTCTTATCACAAACATGTAGTATTTCTGGTTCTGTGTTAGGTGTTACTGAATGTTTAGTGTCAAGTAGGTGTTTTGCATAATGTGATTTATCTGGTTGTTTTAATCTGTATGCTCGTAAGTGTTCATTGCAATTTACACATTTTTTCAAATATATTGTGGAGTCATTTAAAAACAGTTAGTTTCATTTAAAACCATATGATGAGTAGATTCCACGAAGTGAGGGTTTATACAGTTAACTCAGTTACGTAAAGTTTTTACATAACTACTTTTCATAACTGATATATGAAGGTTATGAAAAATGTGACGTTACCTAACGTCAAGGAATGACGTAAAGTGTCACATTTTATAGCGGAATTAGATAAATGATATTTTTACGTCGATGAAGCAATTAGTAGTTAATTAAAATACAAAATAAACACAAAACTACACAGAACCTAATGCAATACCGGCCATATTGACAAAAGTAATCACATGGTATGACATTACACGTATCATCGGTAGCGTTCGGAAATCCTCGGGTGGTGGTCGGAAACTGTAATGAAATTTGAATTTTATTTTAAAATTTGGAAGTAATTTCCAATAGAAACTGGTTCATTTCCTATTATTAGTTATTTTTGATATCAACTTTACTATTGCAAATTAATATCTAAGCAAAATATGAAATATGCGTGTACTCTATTGTTGTTACAATGCAAGGAAAGTAGAAATGAATTAGTTTGGATTAGATACGACGCAGAAGTACTGTCACTCTTAAAGGAAATAGTAATTATTGAAGATCCTAATTCTCACAAAATTTCATATTTTTCATATAAATGTTCAAAAATTATCTGATTTCCATCCCACTTAATATTATTGTAAATACAGTGTGTCGCATTCTGACTCTGCAAAAATTCAAATCTGTAATCTTTCAAACAGCGAAAATATGGGGGTGTCTTCATCTTAAATGCGACACACTGTAAAATTTTAACACATGAAAAATTTAGTGACCAAAAGTACTTTCCTCCAGTAAACTTATCTTTAGACAGGCTTGAGTAAAAAGTGTAAACATGCTGTGGCGACATTTATTTATCAGGAAGCTGAAAATTCCTAACCTGAACTAGTTGTATAAATGTTACAGGCCAAATCGTTTTTTAGGACAAACTAGTTCGTCCGAAGTGCGTTGGGATAAACTAGTTCCTACTAGGCCAAACTTGTCTATCCTAAACTCCTCCTCCTAAATTAGTTTGTCCTGGGAAAAACTGATTTCGTAGTGCTTGATACAATCAAGGCCGTAGCCAAGGGGGGGATCAAGGGGGATTGATCCCCCCCCGAAATATTTTTTAAAATGTATTTTCTGTTGTTATATTATACGCAAAATATTATCTTTCTTCAGTTATTTTATATTTCATGTTTTTCTACTGTTTCACCAAACAAAATAGTTCACCTCTCCGAATTTCCGGTCCACCCAATCTCTCCTGCTCCCAATCGCTCCCTTTAGCGCGCCCCCATACTCATCCCACCTTCTCTCCATTTCCTCATCCATCCATTCCTGTACTTCATCTCTGGTCGCACCCCTCTATCCTTTCTGTCTGCCTCTAGCCATCAAGTCCAATGGATAGGACTTTGACAGCACCGCTGCTGCCAGTCCACCCACTGTCATGAACGCCTGCACCACCCTCAGGAGTATCCCTTTCTGCACCCGCAGGAGTGGTCTAACCCTCGCATTCACCACTGCTTTCTCACCCCACACTTCCGCGCCATACAGCATACTCTGCTCTACCGTCCTACCAATTATCCTCCTCTTCCACTCTCCCGATCCTTTCACATTACCCATCAATCTTCCCAGCCATGCTGTCCTTACTTTTGCCTTCTGTGCTACCTTCAACATATAGGTTTTGAAGGATAATTGACTATCCAACCACACCCCCAGATATTTCACCGCTTCCTCCATCCGAATTTTCTTTCCCTTCACCATCACCCCCACTTCCCTTGCCTTGCTCCGCCCCTTCACCAGTAGCCCCACCGTCTTATCCTCAGCAACTTCCAGTCCACACCGCTCTATCTTCTCCACAATCTTCCTACACATCCTCTCCGCATTTCTTTCTATCTCCACCTCTCCATTTTCCGTTAATACCAGACAGATATCGTCCGCTTACACCGTAATCGCTTACATCCCTCTTCACATGCTATCCCACAAACTTCATCAAACACACACTTCCAAAGCGTTGGTCCAGAACCGAGCCCTGGGGCACTCCAATATCCGTCCCATACCTTCTCCCCCTAGTGTCCACTATCGCACGCCCCGTCAGGTAGTCCTCTACTAGATTAACTAGCCCCTCCCCTACTCCAAGCTTTGTCAACGCGCTCTACACCGCCCGTTTACTGACACTGTTGAACGCGTTCCCCACGTCGAAGAACACAAGCAGGGCCAATTTCTTACTCCTACAGCTACCCTGCCTAGCCCTTTGCACCCAGTTCACCACCCTGCCCAGCGCCTGCCCTCCCTTCTACAAACCCATGTTGGTTTTCCCTAAAATCCCCATTCCTCCTCAATCCTAACCTTTATCATCCCCTTCATCAATTTACCCAATCCACACAGCAGGCTGATGGGCCTGTAGTCCCCCGCCCGCTTCCCATCCCTACCCGTCTTCTTCACCTTCCACTCTTCCTCCCTCAGTATCCTGTTGAACAGTTCCAAAAAGTACTCCAAACTAGTTTGTCCTAGGATAAACTAGTTTGTTCCGAAATATTAAATATTAAAATCTTGAAAATGCACTGGATTGCGAGCTTTGTTAAAATTTGAAAGAAAATAATAACTGGTATAAGATTATCTTCTGTATGTTCCTTGTGGTATATTATTCATTCTACTTTTATCATGAACAAAGTTGATTATGATTCAAAAGCAATGGATTTATTAATAAATGGCCCTTATACTAAGCTACTAAATGATCCTACCAAATCTATCGAAAACAAAATTTATAAAACACTTTTCAAATTCAAGAACGAATTTGCTAGTCGTGAAAGAACAACAACAACAACACCTAAATACAGAAAGCCACCACATTTTTATGGTCTGCCAAAAGTTCATAAACAAAACATACCATTGAGACCAATTTGTAGCACTATTAATTCCCCATGCAGTAAACTATCGAATCATATATTGAAAATTATTGAACCCCTCGCGGGACAGACAAATTCATACATCAGAAATAGCAATCATTTTATAGAAAAGCTATCAGATTTGATTTTCAACAAAAACCATTATTTGGTCAGTTTGGATGTAGTTAGTCTCTTCACGAATGTACCGGTACAAAAAACAATAGAACTTGTCCAATCAAAATTAGAAATTGATCAGACCCTTACAGAAAGAACCAAATTGAGCGTAACAGCAATAATAGAATTATTAAAATTATGTATAACAAAAACATATTTTCAATTCAATAATGATTTTTATGAACAGAATTTCGGTCTTGCCATGGGCTCTTGTCTCTCACCAATTTTGTCGAATATTTACATGGAACATTTTGAAGCCGAAATAGTAAATAATCAAAAATTAAAACCAATTGTCTGGTGGAGATATGTAGACGACATCTTCGCAATATGGCCTCATGATTTAATATCTCTTAATGATTTGTATACCGCAAACCAACACACACTAATAGATATTTGAATTTTGACTCTTAATCATTCTATAACCGTTAAAAAAGGGATAGTAAAATCTTTATACGATAGGGCCAGAATCATTTGTTCTAGTGATGATCAATTTACAAAGGAGAAAACTTTTTTAAAAGATGTTTTAAATAACAATAATTACCCTGCAGAATTTGTAAATAAGGAGATTAAGCATATAGAGAGGGGTCATTGTTAATACCCGATAACAATAATATTAATAATTCAGCTAACATAATTTTTAGGAACTTGACAATACCGTATGTTAAGGGTTTATCAGAAAGAATTAAAAAAATTGGTAACCAATTCAATATTAGAACTAGTTTTAAATCGAATAATACATTGAGATCAATACTAACAAAAACGAAACCAAAGAATGAAGAACAATCTTCAATAAACTGCATATATCAAATATCATGTGAATGCGACAAATTTTATTTAGGTGAAACATCTAGACCATTGAAAGTACGAATAAACGAACACAAAAAATATATCAAAGATAGGGAATTCTTTAAGTCAGCTATCTGCAAACATGCTTGGGAAGAGGGTCATCAAATTCAATGGGATTCATCAAAAATAATATTAAAAGAACCCAATAATAAAAGACGGAAAATCAAAGAAAGTGCTTTAATACAACTAAATGCAGATAAATGTGTAGCTAGGTATTTCAGCCGAATGTAATCAAATTTGGTTACCAATGTTAGAAAGAGAAATTTCCAATAATCAATTACCTGCGTTATCAGGATAGCATCATAAGTTTTTATCCAGGTTTTCTTATGATTTATAATTTGAATACTTGTTAATCGATACACATTTCAATACACAAAAAAACTATCAAGAAACGCGTTTTATTAACAACATTTCCAATATAAGCAGAAAAAACGCGCTATCCCAATAAAAACCGTTCCTGGAACGTGCACTTCACTGGATCCATTTCTAGTAGACTATCATATCGTTGGAATGTCATAAAATGAAATATTTCATTTCACATTTTGCCACAGATATGATCTACTATGAATGGACCTTAATGGGTCTTAAACTTCAAAATAATTTTTGATTGTCTAGTTGTCAAATTTTTTCTGTTGTGTCAGTTAGGATTAAAAATTAATTTCTACTTAATTTTTCTTTACAACGGTAGCTGGAACGCTACCGAAACGTTGAAATAAAGAATTTAAAAATATTCTGGTTTAATTTCCCAAGAAATTAAAAAAAGAATGGTATAAGATTATTTTAATTATTGATTTTTGTTTCAGGTGAGTGAACAGTTACCATTAAAACCAAAAAGATTATTGGTAAGTAATACCTATTAGTAAAATTTACATAATAGGGTTTGTTCGTAGAGCAATCAACAGTTATTTTAAAAATGGGAAAGCCAGTCTTAAACTTTTGTGAAATTTGTTGTGTTATTTATAAGATGTGGATAGGGATTCCTGTACAAAACTGTCAAACGCGAGCTAAATATTCTTCCAAATGGCGTTCATACAAAATAATAACATATTTGGAATGGTGGTTGAAAAATAAGTTCAAATGCACTTTAAATTTTCTTGAATTCGCTCCGGTTTAATAAAAAAAATGGATAGTTATGTTTAAATTTTCATACCACTTTCGAATACGAAGTTAAACGTGAAGTGTCGCGGTTCAATTCTCCGCCATGATGTTTTCAGTATTCGACAGTGGTATAAACATGGTGTACTAGTCCAGTAAATGAAGGAGGAAAAAAAGGCAAAGTTAACATTAATTACGCCCTATTTTCATCTTCCGGTTGGAAGTTGCATTTGGTACCTCATTAAACATGAGACAAAGTTCTGCATGAAAACGCGTGCGAGGGCGGAGAAAATGGCCCCAAAAGATCTGGAAAATAGGTTTTCAGCCAATATCTCCTAAAATATGGCAGTTAGAGATTTTCGGTTCGGATAAAAATTGAAGTTCAGGTCATTTTCTACAAAAATGGCCCCCATGATTTTTTTCGCAACATTAATATTTTCTGCAAAAAAATCGGGTTGAAGTACCGGAAATTTTCAGACTTGTGAAATATGCAAGTTTTGTATAAAATTTGAGCTGGGGGGTGTTGGAAATCCATTATTTCCAATGTTTTGGATTGTGGAAACCAATTGTAGATGGCGCCACCTCATTTTACAGATTGGTTATGTTTCCGAGGGTCTTGTTTTCCTCTCAGATAAGGCCTCATGATATACTATTAGGAAAACGGGCTATAAGATTAATTCTAGCGAGATGGACCTCACCAGTGGACCTGATTCTAGCAACAATCAGCTTTGCACATGTGGCAAAATATTGAAGTTCATTAGGTTTTTGGTAAGGAAAACTGAAAATGCCTCAAGAGTGAAGAATATTTACCCATAATACTCAGTAACAATTTCTTGCAGATTCTCCGCAAATTTTTGCCAATTTTTTGCAACCAGACTGATTGAGGTTTTTGGAATAACGAGTTATAAACGTTCTCCATGTTTCATTTATTATAGAAAATAGTTATTTATGATATAAGTGTTAAAAGTACATTTTTAAGGCACGCATGTGAAGGTTTGCAGAATGAGGGAAGCGAATTATGCAATTCACATGAGTGTCTTAAAAGGTACTTTTAACACGTATATCATACAATATTTTTTCTACAAACGTTCAAAAAATGCAATAATACAGTTTGAATTAAATTTTAAAAACCTTTATTAATACATCCAAAGGAGATAATTTTAAATTATTTAAATTTAAATTCCATTTTTTCTGCGCATCATTCCTCCTTATCCACGGAAAATGGTAATCAGCAGTGCAGGAAATTAATTTATCAAATTGCACAAATTGTACTATTAATATTAATGTTAATAAATAAAATCTAAATGTTTTGACGATTGCTTTCAAAATTTGACAATTCACTTTTACCAGCAGTGCCATAAACATTTTAAGGCACTCAGTGTCTTAAAGTGACATTTTTAAGGCTTCTATGGAGTGCTAAAAATGGCATTTTTAACACGTTTGTAGAAAAATATATTTTTTTCATTTATTTATTAATTTATCAACGGGAGAACCCAATATAATGATAAAAGAATAAAACATTATAGACTAAAATATTACATAGAAAATTTTTAACAAAAGTACAAGAGATTCGCGTGTTAATTGTCCGTGAATTGATGAAAAAAGTATATAAAAATACATTGCAATTATGACATAAATCTGTTCGTCACCAGTCATCATCTGATTCTTGGTCAAGAACTTCTTCTGGGTCTAGAGCTCCCTCTAGCTCTACCTCGTCAACAACTTCTTCTGACTCTACAGTTTCCTCTAATTCTACCTCTTGGGATAACATATTATCGCTGTCCTTATAATTCGAACACTGGCGTGACTCACACGAACCACAAATAGATGAGCAGACGACACGAGCGCCAGGTAGAGCACACGCGCGGCGAACGACGGAGGAACGAAAGTAATAAATTATAGCGTATACTTGAATAGATGAGGCTTTTACTTGATGTAGATCCATAGTAAGTTATGAAATCAAACAAATTTATTTTGTAAAATCTACATTGTAATCAAACATAAAGTGACGCGTTTCGCTAACACAGTAGCTTTTTCAAACGTTAGCGGAACGCGTCACTTTATGTTTGATTACAATGTAGATTTTACAAAATAAATTTGTTTGATTTCATAACTTATAGCGTATACATTTAGATATACTGGTTTTTCCCCGGGGTATCAAAGGTATGACTTATATACATCGATGGAAAGGTGGAAATTCCCCCATTACACTAGTTAAGGTGTTAAAATGTTAGAAATAAAGAGCAGGGAGAAAAAAACACCAAAAAAAAAGTGCGTTTTTTCCTTGAGCCCGCGTTTTCTAATTTTATTGAAAAATGGACGACTTCGTCAAAAAATATAATTGCACAATCGGAAGGTAGACATTCTTAGCTTTCAAATGATGTATCATAGAGACCAATCGGACCATGAATACATTTTTAATTGATGGGTTGATGGTTGTTCACAAAATTTCCCCGCGATCCAAAAACAGCAAAAATTTGGGATTCATAAACAACGATTAAATGAAAAATAAAAAAAATTAGGGTATACAAATATCAGGGATGACAAAGGACCTTATGAGGACCCATAATCAACAAAATTTTGAGTAAATTAGTGCAATACAAAAAAAATAGGAACAAATTCCTGGCGAGGTCAAAATTGCCCGGGAGCAGAAAGTTTGACCCGTATTCCGATATGGCCAAAAGAGCAGCAGAATTCCTCTTTCACATGAATTTTGAATTATGAGAAAATATGCATTTTTCACAAAGTTATTGAATAATTTGTCCCCCCGCTGATGTGTAAATACACGGACTGTGCTCTCCGGCCTACAGCACAGAAGCTCATTATTCGAAGTGCGCTTGGTGCCGTTTTTCTCGAAACCGGTCAAACTTTCGAGAAAAATCATAAGGACCATTTTTGTAAAAAATTAACTGAACTTTAATTTTTATCTGAACCAAAAATCTCTAACTGCCATATTTTAGGAGATATTGACTGAAAACCTATTTTTCTGGTCTTTTGGGGCCATTTTCTCTGCCCTCGCACGCGTTTTCATGCAGAACTTTGTCTCATGTTTAATGAGGTACCAAATGCAACTTCCAACCGGAAGATGAAAATAGGGCGTAATTTATGTTAACTTTTTTCCTTCATCTACTGGAATATACTGCTTTTTTACATAATCAAACACTTTCTTATTAAACCAGAGCGAATTTAAGAAAGTCAAAAGTGAATTTGAACTTATTTTTCAACGACCTTTCACCATCTGTTATTATTTTTTATGAACGTTTTTTGGTAAAAAAGTAAGCTCGCGTTTGACAGTTTTGTACGGGAATTCCTATGACGCATCTTACAAATAACACAGTGTATACAAAAAAGGTAGAACGTGACGCGGGATACAAGGTAGGAACTTTAGTTCCTTTTAAGCAAAAATTATGTAATACATCTCACGTTATAGATAAACAATTTGCACATTCCTCGGTGGTCGAGTAATAAGCAAACCAGACTTTCACGCGGTAGACCCGGGTTCCATTCCCCGTGAAAAATTTTTTTTATTGTTAATTTTATTTTTAAATAATCATTCTGCTTGATATTAATAACGACAACAGGTAGACGTTTGAAATATTTAGCAGAATATTCATTATTATAGATAATGGTACGGTACCCTTCATGAGGGAGTCCGACTGGCAACATCTACTTATAACAGCATCATATATACGTACGATCCTTAGAGCGAGTATGGGACTAGGGTACATACCAAAGGTCTGGAGAAATGTTAGGGTGGTCTTTATTCCTAAACCTGGTAAAACAGGTGACAATAAAGCGAAAGCCCTGAGACCCATAAGTCTGATGTCATTTGTACTGAAGACATTGGAAAAACTGGTGGACATGCACATTAGAGGAGGATCGTTGGTAGAAAGACCGATCGACCTGGATCAATATGCATACAGACCAGGAGTATCCACAGAGACAGCACTCCATCACCTAGTACAAGGAATAGAGTACGCTCTCGAAAATAAGGAGCCTTCCTTGATATAGAGGGTGCCTTTGACAACACCTCCCACAAAGTAATCACTAGGGCAATTCGTCAAAAGCAAATTGACGAAACAAGCTGCAGATGGATAGACTGCATGCTGAAAGACCGAACGATATTCTCAACCTTGATGGGCACAACATTGTCAACCCGAGTTTCAAGGGGATGTCCTCAAGGAGGAGTACTGTCTCCTCTAATATGGAACCTTGTAATGGACGGACTGATAAGGAGACTCAAAAAGGAACACCATACTGTCTTAGGATATGCGGACGATCTAGTCATCATATCACAAGGCAAATTCAGTACTACGGTCAGAGAGCGCATGCAACAAGCTCTGAACATAGTAACAAAATGGACGGCAGAGGTGGGTTTAAATATAAGTCCCACCAAATCAAACTTAGTACCCTACACCAAGAGAAGGGACTTGGCAGGTTTGGGACCACTATACCTTCAAGGTACGGAAATTCCAATGGTTATGGATGTTAAATATCTCGGGGTGATTATTGACTCGAGATTAACATGGTCCAAACAAATGGAAAAAGTTGCAGCAAGATCGGAAACCACACTAATGATGGCAAAACGAACTTGTGGGAAAACATGGGGGTTGAGTCCGCGAATGATGCACTGGATATATACAGTGTAGTGGTTAAACCCATAATAACATATGCGTCTTTGGTCTGGTGGACAAAGACGACACAAAAGAATGCAATGACGAGACTAGGCAAGGTGCAAAGACTTGCATGTCTCAGCATTGCAGGATGCATGAGAAGCACGCCAACGGCAGCACTAGAAGCCTTATTCGACCTTCCTCCACTACACCTCGTGATAATGGGGGAAGCAAGGATGGGACTATTTAGGCAGCAAGATAATCTGAGCAACAAAATAGTTAGATCAGGACACACATCTGTTAAAGACATCATAAGTGAAGCCATTTTAGATATGAAAACAGACTATATGGCCACTAAACTTCTCCCAAGCCCTAAATATGAGGTAGAAATACCTCACAGAAAGGACTGGCAAGACCCAAGCAGACTGAAATTTCCCCGAGGAGAGACCTGGTACACAGACGGATCACAGACAGGGGAAGGAACAGGAGCAGGAGTGTACAGTGAAAAGAGAAACACAAAAGGCTCTTTCTCACTAGGCAAACATACCTCTGTATTTCAGGCAGAGATCTATGCCATCCTAGAATGTGTCAGAATTAACAAATATAGGACTGACACTCATAGGATAAACATACTAACTGATAGCCAGGCAGTCCTTGCGGCTTTAAATAGCCGCAAGGTAACATCCAGACTAGTAGAAGAATGTCAGAAAGAACTAAATGAACTAGCAGACCACATTAAAGTAAGATTGGTGTGGGTGCCGGGACATAATGGTATTTCTGGAAATGAACAAGCTGATGAACTCGCAAAAAGAGGTTCAGCAACAGCATATGTTGGACCAGAACCAGCTCTTGGGACCACAAAAAAGGTAGTCCGAGCGCAAATACAAAAATGGGTACAAAGCCAACATAGAATTCATTGGAGGAACACTCCGAAACAGGTACACAGCAAAACCTTCATAGGTGACACATGTGCAAAACGGGCAAAAGAACTACTGAATATCAGCAGGAATAAGCTAAGAATTATTACAGGTTATCTAACGGGTCATACCCCGTTAAAAGATCACCTGCATAAAATAGGGTTATATAACGGGGACCTCAGCTGCAGACTATGTGGCATGGAGATCGAGACCGTGACCCATATCTTGTCTGACTGTGAGGCCCTGCACTCGAGGAGACGGGCAATCTTCGGAGAGGCCAATGTGCCACATGAAGTATATGGCACACATCCAATGGACCTATACCGTCTACTCGAAGGTACGGGGATAACTGGATGGGTGGACTAAATATGGGAGCAGAGTACAATAAGCCAATAGGCTGCAGTGCTCCCGGCATCTGAACGGCTCCCAAAATGGAAAAAAAAAATCGTATATTTAAAAAGGGAAACCGTAGCATTATACAAATTGAACATTCAAGAACTATACGTTTACCACAAAAAAATTAGTGGAAACATAAACTGTACATTACTCGCGCGAAAGTGATTTTTCACACACGTTATGTGATATAGGTACTAATTCTGCTATGTCCATATAAAATAAAATGCTTTTGTTACAAATGATTCTAAACGAATATTGTAAATGTCCATGTTTATGGTAGAGTGCAGCTTGTAATGTTCTCCGAACCCACTCTGTACAAATCTGTTCGATTTGAAGGTTCTTTAAATTGACTTACACTTACACCCAGAACAGGTTGATATAAAGGATGAGAATATCTTACGAAAAAAAAAAACATTTCCGTTAAGGATTCTTAAATCTGGATTATCTTTAAT
>CAJUYI010003091.1:0-25527 GCA_910591695.1 Galerucella pusilla | reverse complement strand
CTCTAAAATTTTGCAAAATGTATATTCACTTATAATATCATGAGGATCAATAGGATTTAAACGATTATATTGAATAGTTTGGTCATCTTCAAGATTCTCCAAATTAGCAATATTTGGCAAATCATCCATTTCGTGAAAAGATTTTATAACAGTGATTTTGATACCTGAATATAACCTATAAATTCTGTAAAACGCATACACAAGTCGTTTGCGAACAACAAACACCACTCGTTGTAAAATACGCATGAACGCTGGTCTTTCGAATGGTCAAGACATGGTCAAGAATACCAAATACAGATGACATTCGCAAAATTATGAGATGCGCACGACCTTGACAAATACGAACGGTCAAGAATAGCGGCATCAACGGTAGTGAAGAAGCAGATTTGTTGGCTAAGAATAGTTCAAAAAAGATATAGAAGAATGCTAATAGAGTGAAATGTATAAATATTTTGGTGAAAATGTAAAGGAGAGAATAAGAAAAGATTGGGAATAGGAATGGATTGAATGACGTGAGCATTATTATAAAATTTTTGGGAAGTTACCATATAAGCTCTGATTTTATGTTGTGAACGTCAACAGTGGTTACTACAATCAATAGACTTGTAACCTAAAACTGCCCCAGGCTAGAGCACTCCACCTCAGGGAGTGGAATTCGGCACCAATTAAACTATTTTGTCCACGACCACCTAATAATAAGTCAATATTTTACCTCCTAACTAAAGGTATATGGTACCCATATATCAACTGTTATAAACTATTAAATATGTGTATTTTGTTCAGGAATTTTTTTCTGACATATATCGTATCTATAAAATATTGTAATTTTTAGTATTGATACTTTTCCTAACGATATTTTCTAATATTAAGTATTTCAAAACAATATATTTATAACGGTACGTTGTATTGATACTTTCTACTGTATCGCCCATCTCTATATATGTCAAATTATTTGAAGTAGCTGCCACAACATTTTGAGGTTAGTAATATGCCAAATCGCTAATGACTTTTATTTATTAATAAATAAATTAAGTGTCGTGGACAAAGTATAGTATTCTACTCGCAATTTATGGCCATAATTCACTTGGGTGACTTGCGCCCCTCGCCTGCGGCTCGTGACGCATACGTCACCCATCGTGAATTATGGCTATCATAAATTGCTCGTTTAATAATATACTATTATACACTATCACTGGGATGGGGTGTACAATTAATATTAAATTGGACGCCACCAGAAACAAAAAGTGGAAAGCTGGAGACACCTTGTAAGAAATTAAATTTACGTTACAAAAAAATAAAATAATTCTACTTATTCCCGAACACGTTTATCCATTTCAATAATTATTGAATAATCAATACAAAGAATGAAATAATTATTTATTGAATTATTTGAAACAACATAAATTGAATATTTCAAAAATGAACGAAAAGAATACCAATTGTAATTAACACGCCAAATCCAGATCTTACACACGCTATAGATAAGACGGAGGAACTTATCTTAAAGGGCTGAGGATATTTGCAGCTCCTAACGCGATGGCGGCAGTGGCGATGATGTCTTCTCTCGCACAAATCGGGAACGGGAATAAACTAGAGATGTCTTCGGATATGAAATGGCAGTAAACTTGCCTTGAGCTTGACCTAATCTTTGCCTTGAAGTTGCCTAAAACTTGCCGTAAGCTTCCCGGTTGCAGAGCTGCGGGAAAAAAGAGAAAACAGGGATAAGGAACTAGAAAAGAAACATTAGGAAGGAACGAATAAATAGATCAGATCAGGTAAAAAAGGAGCTTATGCTATAGCGCATACAAAACCCGAACTCCACGCGTTAAAATACAATTATATTTAACAGTTATCTGTTTTATTCTATTCGTTTTGTTCCTCAAATACACAAAAAAAAGTAAATCAGCAAATAAGCAATAAATATAGATAAGCTGTAAGCACCAGAAAATAACCTAGGGAAAATACAATAATTAACTTACCAACCAGACAATAGAAAATTGTTCAAAAATTAAAAAATAAAATATAAATAACTTGTAGCCTTCAATGTGGCAGTTAGAGGAAAGAAAGAGTCCACTCGAAAAATTGAAATTTCGAACATCGACAGACATAAATGGAAGGGGAATTTGATAAAAATTAATGTTTTATTTCGGAGTGGCTAATGCGACAAGGAAATGGCATGTTTAGAAATTTAGTAGAAATTTGGGAGGAAGTGACTAATGAGCCAAAAATTCACTAATTGAAATAGTTTTTCAGACGAAAAACGTAACAGCTTAACAGCATGTTACAGACTTAGGTTGTGACATTATTGTGCGTACCCAGAGCATATGATATAAAACAAGTTATAAATATTCAAATAAGCGTACAAAGTTGATATAAGCTGTTAGCCAATAATAATAAACTACTGAGTTGTACAACAGCCTAGCGTGATTTTGAATATCCTAATCCTTTTTCTAATATTGGTTCTCTACATTATTTTTGTCAGTCCACATAGGTTGACTGACCTAATCAAACGGTCCTTAGCTGCTATGATTTCTACTAGCTTCAATTATTTCATACGAACAGAATCATATTTACGTGTTTTTTTTTAAATAAAAAGCTTTTAAAAAAACTATGAATAATCATGCAATGGGCATGTATGAATAACATGTCAATAGCGTATGCAAATGATTTATTTATTTTTAGCTACCCAAATACATCTTCTCACATCGTGTTATAAATATTTGCATAAATATTTTGTACGCCACACAAATGCATTTCAGATAGGTAGTCTGATTTATGTAGCTATACATTGGGTCCGATACAAAATTGTCATTATTGTATCTGTATATTTATGAGCTGAACCTGCAAAAGTAATTATGTTTAGTGTGGTTATTAGAATTAGTAGGTTGCGTCATACCTAATGAGCAGAGAGTTAATTATCATTTAATACGTTTCATTTCCACCGTACAAAACAATATACATATATACCAAGTTATTTTTTCAATTGAATATACCAAAACAAAGCATTGATAATATAATTTTCTCAAAAATCATGGAGATACAGTGAAACCCAAAAAGGAGAGTTATGTGGAGATTAAGACTGGGATTAAATGAGGCTTATGTGGTTCCAATAGCCTCTTCACAACGAAGTTTGCAGATATATTGTGTGTCCTAACGTTGTGCTAGAGCTCCTTGTCTAGACCCGTCTATATCCCTAGACCCTGTTGGCCAAATTTAAGGTCCTCCATATAGTGGGGGGTTGTGGTTTTTCCGTCTGGTATTTCAGTTTGTGGTTTTCTAATCTTCTTGGCAAAACCTGCATATGGTTGTATTTGTCGATTCTACAGTTACGTGACAGGTGCCCTGGTTAACGTATTCTGGCTAAGCAAGTAAGTTGTAAGCGTTGTTGATGGTTCTTTGAAGAACTTATGGACCGGTCTTGTTCTAAGCACCCTGTTCCTTCATTCTAAAGACTGCTGTTTTGTCGAAGTACCTACTACTGTTTTTTTGCATTGCGCTTTCAATAAACCACTGAAGTGCAGACCCGCGGTTTGAATGTAGCGCGCGATGGGCCCGGGCCCGATCTCCGCCCCTCCCATTCCATCACGCGATCCATTGGCGCGTGATTTTAAAATATTTTCTCTTGCTTGCGCCCCCCTCAATCTTGTTCCCTGGTACAGGGCCCGCCGGGCCCATTTACAAAAGAGGTCCTGCTAAAGTGTTCTCAACCAGTGGGAGCACATGATGCTCCTTCTCAGACTAGTTGTATTTTCAGTAGGGAATTCTCACTTACATTGACCACTGTGTAGTTTACTATTTCTAACTGAGAGTTTTTCAGTGAAAAAAAAAACAGTTTTTACTCAGCCTCAAGAAAGGCTTACAGATTAGTTCAATTTTATTATTAAAAATTCTCTGCATTTCGATATACTTCTACTAGTATGATGAATGTTCCCTTAGACCTACGTACCTGATTACCGTTGTTTGTATCACAAATAACATACTTATAGATGTTGAACTGACCCGTGGCGCCATCTTGAGAGACCCGTTAGTAGTTCTAACACAAATCAGATGTTTGTGTACTTCGCTAACTGCCGAAAAATAATATTCATGTGATTTTACAGTTTTTGGTGGCATAAGTAATTTCACCTTTTTTTTTATTCTGTTATTTAACGTCGGTCTATTTCTGCGACTGGGGCTAATCACCGACGCCGGGAGCACTCTACCCCTAACCAGAAATTTTGGCGAACCCACTAGTGTTCCAACCAGCGGTAGCGTTCTTTAACGAGCCCAACATCCATGGACTCGGGACCTCGGTTTTATGTCTCCTCCGGAAGACGTCATATCTACATTATACCTCGTGCTCATTGGTATAATACCTGCGATGCGAGCTTTGATACGGGCCCTATACGATGGTTTTCTCTGGTTATTCCCTGGCGATTTTATTTCGAAATAGTATTTATGGTCCACATTTTGATATTCCATTCAAAGTTACTCAACATTAGATTGGTATTACAATAATAACAATCAAATAGTCAAGTAAAATTGAATGGAATGTCAAAAAATGGACCATATAATGCCTGAAGTGGGGTAAATAAAGCAATAATCATGAAGGTCATATATTTTATTCCATACAAAAAAGTATACAATAAATAAAACAATACTTCTAAACTTCTTTCCAGCCAAACATAACATGGCTTCATGGCTGGGAAGTTCAAAGCTGTATAGAAGAATAACTACTTCAATATTCTGTCACTTTTTATTCAATGAAACATGTTCTTTTCATTAAAAATAAAGTTCACCGGGTGCACCTCACACAACAGTCTTTCACAATACATATTCTCTTCACATTGTCTCTTAAAATAAAAGTCCCACTTAGTACTGACAAGAGTAGGAGTAGGAGCCGGAATATATGGGGTACAAGAGAAGATCACGATCTCTCTAAGGTTCTGGCGGTGCAATGCTGTGCAGAAGATTTGATAAGACAGGAGGTCGATAACCAAAGAATCGTCATCTACTCCGACAGCCAAGCAGCACTTAAGGCGATACGCTCATACAAGATAATATGTGTAGGAGTGTCGGAAGGCCCTAAGCAGACTAGGCAGTCATAATAGAGTGACCCTAGCCTGGGTACCAGGCCACCAAGGAATAAAAGGCAATGAAAAGGCTGATGAATTAGCCAAGCAGGGAGCAACGGAGGCCATGATAGGGCCAGAACCTTCCTGTGGAATTGCAAAATGCCTAAGTAAAGAGAGCATCCTCAAAAGGATAAACAACCAGGCGTTGCGCTGGTGGTATGAAACCCCAGGACAAAGACACGCAAAATTATTCCTTAAAAACCCTTCGACAAAACTGTCACACGACCTACTATGTCAAAGTCGGGAACCGACGAGGATGATGGTGGGAATGCTGACCGGACATTGTAGGCTGAGGAAACATATGCACACAATTGGCCTTGCAGATGACAGCCTATGCAGGTTCTGCCAGGAAGAAAACGACACCGCGGAGCACATACTCTGTGAGTGCGAAGGCCTAGCAAGGGTGCGGTTTCACTTATTCGGAGAAGAAAAACCGAGGGCAGAGAGCTACGCAAAGGAGGCGGTATCCAGGCTATTAGGTCTAATAAAAAGAATAAAGCTAGATATTGAGCTCTAAATATATTGAGGACCACAATAGGATCTGCAAAGGTCGCAGTGTGATAGGACAAAGAGCCATTCCAATTCTAATCTAATCTAGTACTGACGAGTGACCATTCGGAAAGCAGAGGCCATGGCAACAGCCCTGAGTCGACTTATGCCCAACGTTGGTGGACCTAGCAGCAGGAAGAGGGAGATCATAGGAGCCACTATAGACTCCACGCTACTCTACGCCGCACCGATCTGGCACCAAGTCACAGGAATTAAAAAATATAAAGAACTGCTGATTAAAGCACAACGGAAAGCATTACTAAGAATTACTAGCGCATACAGAACAGTCTCCAGCAAGGCGGTACAAGTGATAGCCGGAATCCTTCCTATTCACATCAAAATAGACGAAAGAAGGCGGTTGTACAAAAGAGAAGACGGAAGAAAAGAAATTGCAAAAATAGAAGAAAGAGAAATCTCGATAAATAGGTGGCAAAGCGAATGGGAACTGACGGAAGACGTGGCACAGTGGACAAAGAAGATGATACCAAATATTATAGAATGGTTAGAATGCCCTTTCCGCCAAACAGACTACCACCTGACGCAAGCCCTAAGCGGTAATGGTTCTTTCAGAGCCTATACGTACCGAATAGGGAAAACAGAAGACGATGAATGTGTGTACTGCGGAGAGGCAGATAGTGCATCTCACACCCTATACAAGTGTGCTCGATGGGAACAGTCCAGAGATGTATTGAGAGAGCAAATCGCTAGAGAAATAAGTGAGGAGAATATGATGAGAGAAATGATGAAGTGCAAGGAAAACTACGAGAAAATACACAATTTTGTAAGAACAACAATGAAAGAGAAAGAAAGGGAAGAAAGAGAATACGAAAATTTGGGGTTTATAAACTGAAGTGAACGGAGTGAATGAAAGGAATAGCCGGCGCGTAGTGAAGCTATGTTCGCTAAGAACGGTCCCACGCGCGCCGTCGGAGAAGAGGGTGGGTTTTTAGCTGGTAGGCGGCTGGGCAGCTAGTCGAATCCAGCACACCTGGGACATCTTCCCAGGCGTCTTTGGAAGATTTTCCCACCCACAAAAAAAAAAAAGTACTGACGAGTGACGGTACACTCTGGTTTGTATCACGATACACTCACCACGGTATGTTCTTGCGCATGTAGCCGACAGCGTGTGACGTCATGTGGGAATCTCAATCAGTAATGTACAATGCTAAATATATGGGAAATACTCTGTTTATGTTAAATTTTCATGCATATTTCCACTTTATGTATGATTATTTGAATGCGACATGGTTTTTAGATATAATATAACTTTATTATCAGTAACTTAGTTTTTTTTTGGTAAGTACAATGTACAAAACGTGCAGAAATATATAGGTAATATATATTCTTTACATCTTAAAAATATTTGAAACAGAAATATTCATGGGTAGGCAAAATTGAAACACACCATTATATTATACATATGTTATATTTCATATTTCTACCATTATATTTTATTTATTATACAAGACTCCTTAACAAAGGTGTCACTGGGATACGAAACGAGCCAAAGGCGAGTAAGTGTATCGTGGTTTGTATGGTAACGATCACAATATAACCTTCTGCGCACTCAGATAACAATCACGTGATACAAACTTAAGCTTAAGCGAGTCTACGCTATGTAGCACTGTTTTTTGATAGTTATTATTTTCTTACAGATGTCGTTAAAAACAGTTAATGGTCCGCTACTGCACGCCGTTCTGCAAATTCACACATATGATAAATTACTCACATTTTTCATCGCCTTAATCTCACACTTAAACTCATTTAATACTCACTCTCGTGATTTCCATTAACAAATTGAAAAAATACAGTCGTATTCTGTTTATCCGTCACTCAACATAAACTCTAACGAACGTCACAGAACACATAAAAAATAATTATATCTCTGCAACATCATAAATCCTAATTGTTATAAACGCCATCTTCCTCTCCATTGTAATTCAGCTCTCCTAATGCCTCTCATAAAGACGAAATGGCTAACAAGTATTAGAGACAGTCAAATTTAAATTTGCAATTTGAATAATTAAACCATGGAACGGACCTAATTGTATGCATTTGAAATACCCAAAGGACATTTTTCTTTCATTGTTTTTCATCAAAGGCGTACCCATAAGAGAAGGATCAGTCCCTTTGAATTTTACCTGCGAAATAATTTATGAAGGACCATTTAAAACTGATTAATGATGGGTATGTCATTAATATATTTAGGGTCCAAAGATTATTTCTAACGTTCTTTTCTGAAAAGTTTTTGTGGATAATTATGGTCTTTGAAGGGTACAATGAACTGCGTTTTATATATTCCATTTATTCATGAAGATACATTTAACAAAGTAAGTATAAAACTTCTTTTATGCCAACCTTTACCCAAGTCATAATGAAGAGCTTTTCAATAACGATATAAGAGAGGGCTGATGTTGGAATGTATTAAAGCAAGCTGTGTTCATTAGAAGGTATGTTTTTTAAATTGGAAGGTATATGTACGCCATTTTATGTATCGCATATAACTTCACTAGGCGACTGTAATTAGTGTCAAATAATAGCCGATCTATAAATCAAAAGAAAAGAACTCGCCAAGCTAATAAAGGTCTCTAAGCGTGAACAGTAGAACAAACTGAGTGATGAATTAGGGGAATATGTATGGGGAGAGGCATTACAGGATCGTGACCCGAAAATTCGGACATGCTCTGTATGATATACCCCTAGAACAAAAAAAGTTTGCTTACGCATTATTCCCCAAAAAGACGACAGAGAGAAGAAACAGCAATCCACCCGTTTTCACCGCAGAAGAACTCAAGATAGCCCTGCACGGTTTGAAAAATGGTAGCGTCCCAGGACCTGACGGTATACCCCCGGAAATCTTCAAGGCAGTGAAGTATTGCAAGCAAATGACTGCTGATATAATGAATGAATTACTAAAAGTATTTTTTCGTGAGATACCGTTGATGTGAAGTCGGTTACAGAGCGGTTATACCCCCACCAAAGAAATTTTAAAGGTTGTTATCGTTCATGATCTCTCGCGAAAATCAACCGGTTAACCGAATAGAATTAACTTGAAAACAATAATGATAAATAAATAATAATAAGTAAATATAAATAAACATAACCCCAACAAAAAGTGACGAGTTACAAAGTTTCATATGGTTTCATTGTTTCTGTTATTCGAAAAATGTTTTCTTTAGTTTTAACTATCATTGACGATTTTTTTGGTACTAGCCTTCTCGTAGTTATGCCATCACAAGTAACGTTGCATAGTTCAGTTAGGCTACGAGTTTCGGAACCCTAGGGTGAATTGAAATGATTGATTAAGCAAATATAATGAAACGGTGTTTTTTCAGCTTCTTAGAATGTAAATAAACACTTTTTCGCACTTACTAGCTCCGAGGATATTATACATGAAATAATGAATTATCTTTGATATTAGACTGAAATTTCAATCAAATTTCTAGTTTTTCAATGTCACTTCTGTCAATTAAATTTCTACAACCGCCAGTAACCATACTCCTAGTTGCGGGAACTGGAAGAGATCCCGTTTTATAACTTATTGCGTCACAAGTTACGTCATTAACATACTCCCCTATTACCGTTCTATCGCGAAAATGCAGAGGTAACTGAATAACAGCTCCCGTTATATCAACAGGATCTCGCGAAAAAATACCTTAATACAGCAGAGTTTCCCAGGAAGTTTCCCAGGAAGACCGCAAGGCTAGTGCTAATACAAAAAGAAGGAGCGAACACTAGAAAATATCGGCCAATCTGTCTGCTTGACACGATCAGCAAAACCTTCGAGTCACTAATCAAAAGGCGTTTAGAAAAAGAGCTGAATGAGAAAGGAGGTATTTCAGACCTCTAGTTTGGTTTTAGAAAAGAAAGATCCACAATAACAGCGATCAAAGAAGTCTTTAATACTGTGAAAGAGCACAGGGGGATGAAATGGGCTACTCCGATAACTATTGATGAATGAACGCATTTATTGTTTGTTCAGCCATCCTTTGCCGTTACGTCATACATTGTCCAGCTTGCTCTCTCATTCATGAAAAGGATGAGACGGAATTATGACGTCATTAACGTATTTCTTATCTAAGGTCGACATAAATTTTATCTGTTACTTTTGACAGTTCAGTTGTCATATTTTGATAACAATTCTTAATATATGTCATTGATAATAATTTTGAGGTTAAGTGTAAAATAACATTCAACAAATATAAGACATACGTAAAACGGCAGAATACATCACTGAATATGATGTAACTGCAAAGGATGGTTGAACAAACTATAACACCGCATCGTGACTAAAAATTTTGGAAAGTCTTGAAAGAATAAAGATATTGGAATATTTAAGAAATACCATCAAAGACTATCTGACGGATCGGGAGATTGAAATCGAAAAGGGACAGGTGATGCAGGTAACGGCCGGGGTCCCACAGGGCTCAGTCCTTGGACCTATTCTGTGGAACGTACTGTACAATGGAATTCTAGCTTGGACGGAGGGTGTCAAGGCTGTTGCATATGCAGACGTATTGGCGATCATAGTGTGCGCAAATAGTTCACAAGATCTAGTGGAAAATGCAAACCAGGTACTAGAAATCATAGAAAAATGGATAAAGAAGAACGACCTCGAACTAGCACCGGAAAAATCGGAAGCGGTACTCCTAAAGGACAAAAACCTGGTAAGTTTCAAATTGGGAGAGGTGAAGTTTTCAGTCGATATGTCACAGTAGATGAAGCTTCGGTACCTACATCAATATATCCCAGAAACAAAAATACAATCGAAACAATGGATTGCATCCGAGGAACGTGCTCCCAAGAAAGCAAAATCTGTTTTTTCTGCCAATAAGGTCATGGCCACAGTTTTTTGAGATTCCAAAGGTGTAATCTTCACTAATTATTCCGAATAATGACATGGCAGAGGTTGTAGTCACCACACCATTTCCACGTCACTTTTGTCTGTATTGCCTCATGGCTTAACATGCAGGTGGCACCATCACTTTTAAACTTTTTTTATTAAAATCTAGATGGGAAAGGCAGGCTCCTTCTTTGTCAGATACTTTGCTTTACTATCTTCCTAGTTTTTGACACCTACACATAAAAATTCATCGACGTTTGTCCCTTTGATTTTATAATTAGCGCGACACAAAATTAGCCACAACAAATACAATATTACAGTGGAATAGCGAGTTATTTCGTTAAAAGGAAATTTGTAATTGTTCATTGATATCATTGCTAAGGGCATAAATAAAATAATAATGATTGTATATCAGTTAAATTTGCTGGTCATAATTAGTTCTTCATACGCAAATTGATATGTTCAATTGATTATTCGAATTAGTAGCAATACAATATAACTGAACAAAGCCCCAATTTCTGTTTTAAAATTGGTTTCTAATAATACATTTAGTTGTGTATTATTAATGTAAAATGCTGCAAATATTCTATCGATTTTAATATTGTATAATTATCTCTCTCGAACAATTTGCTAGAGTAATTCTTCATCAGGTGTCTCGATAGAGATAGATTGCGTTAACCAGAATGTGCTTTAAATGTCTAAATACCACATTTACGATCAATCAATTAAGTTGAAACACAAATCGTTATTGGTAGTTATTTGCATAAATTTGTGTGATCAAATTCAATTTATGTAGATAGAAGCACACAAGGCTTAACTCACACCGTATCAATAATAATAAACACAGCAATTTAATGAAAACTACCCGTCTCACATAATTCTAAATTCGTCACCTTTATGAAGAAATTATGGAACACGTCAAAAATCATATAAAGGGGGACGTCTTGTTACCTATTATTTATTTAAAATAATAAGGCAAGATAAATTGCAACGGCGACTCAATGTGGAGAGCACCTCAGGTGTGAATTCGGATACCAAACTAATAAAAATTCAGGGAGTAGTCTTACCGGTTCGCGGGTAATACTACTTATTTAAATTATTGAAGTTATATTGAAATAAATGAATTTAATAAGTTAACAAAACAATCAATAAATTACGTTAAGGAATTTAAGTAAAGTTAAGGTAAGTGGGCGCCACCCTGAATAATATTAGTTGACTTGTTTTCAACACTCTCTATCAACAAACCTAGAAATGTTGGAAGGGAAGAAATATGAACTACGTTGTTAAATTTACAAGTTGTATAATGACTTTAAAAAAAAAAAAATAAATATCACAGTTCGAGTACTCTGGTTTCAACAATTGTTAATTGTTAATAGTGACGGTACTTTCCTGTCTTCTTCTGACTTCAAGTCTGGCGTCTTTGGAGGTTCGGTGTCTTTCGGAGGTCCGGTGTCTTATGGAGGTTTATTGCCAGAACATATTAGTAGTAGTAGTTGTTGTGGTAGTAGTAGTAATAGTAGAAGAAGTAGTGGTTATATATATAAAGATATATATAACTTTAGGTACGAAGAAAGTGCTAGAAAGAACACTTGAATCAGATATATGTTAAATGAACATAGTAAAATGCAGGATATCTGGAGATTGAAATGAAAATGGTGCTGGTTGTTATATGATGTACAGATTAAAAAATGAATATTTAAAAACGTGATTCATAAAACAAAAAAAAAAGCAACATCCTGTATTTTACTATAAAAAAAATAATGAAGGAAAGCAATAAAAATGTATTGTTAATGCCGGTAAATATATTAAAAGGTATATCAAGTGTCTTCAACAAGATAAAAAAAAAACACAAAAAAAATATAAAAAAAACGTTATCGATATATCTGGTACTGGAACGCTAGAGAAAATAATAAGAAAAGCTACTATATATTGAGAAAAGCAAAGTTAAATATGTAACATATGAATTTAAGCGAAACTACTTACCATTCACATGAATGCACTTAGAAAAAAAAGTTTAGGTGAAACTCTCACCAAATAAATTTCAAGTTGTTAATTTAACATTTTGTCACAGAAAGACAAAATCTCTGCTTGATTCTGTTTAAATATAAAACATGAAATCATGTGAATGATAATGCACATACGTCGCATATCTGTATCATACACCTTTGTTTGGAATGGAAATGTAATTTAAATTCCGTAAGTGGATTCTTCATTCATTTGTGTTAAAATTGAAAACCAAATAATTTATAGTAAACCGAAGTGACTATTTTTACTATAGACGGTATCGATTTGACCCGCAAGTAAACTTAAAATTTTGTCTTTCATCGACTATAGATAAAGTTAAACTCGATACATTTCTCAGCGCTGGGCATGAGAAAGGACTGGCTACTCGCCACCCATAAGATAATTTAATAAATATTTAAATATAAGGAGAGTGAATAAAATTAACGTTACAGTCTTTTTACTTATAAGTAGACGTTTAACTTCAACCTTCACCCAATATTTCAAATGGAACACCCTATACATTATTGCATTGTTGGATTCTTCTCTGCAAGAAGATCAAGAAATACATAAGTGAAAAGTCAATCAGTTGGGCGTTAATTGACTTCCATTGGTTTCCATACAATGATTCGATCGAGCCTTAAATGAAATTCGAACATTTTTTCTGAGGTTATTATTTATCGACATTCTTGAATGAATCGCTGATGTAAATCATCTATAGATGCTGTCTGAGTATCATGAATTTTAGTTTTAAAATATAACCAATATCACTCATAGATATCGATACAACCTTTCCAACAATTACCCAGCAACTTAACTCCAGGAATGTACCCCTGGTAGTAGGATCAGTCACGTAGCTATAGCTTTTACATGGGGAGGGTTTTGGTTTTTTTCATCTGATAGGGTTAGAAGGGGAAAGCTTTATTGAAGGCGCCTCCTGAGGCAAAAAAAATCGAGTGCCACGGCCTAAGGCAATTTTTCAAGTTCAAGAAATAATGTTAAGTTTTTTTTTAATTATTTGTTTGACTTGGCTACATCTGAAAGTATTTTTAAACATCGTTTTTCGTTTTGCCTCCTTCTGCTGAAATGGTTATAACCATGTATATATATTTTTTTAAAGGAGCCGTCCCTGCGCCGGCACCACCTCAGCCTCTTGGGCTTATTGTGGATTATCCTAACATTCTGACTACAGCCCATTCAGCCAATCCGTTCCCTGTATTAGCTCATACAGGCTCTTTACTTGTTGGTTGTAGAAGTCTTCTGGAGTCATTTGGGGTCTTCCATTTAGTTTTTCCCTTGTGTGGTCCAGCGTCTCACAGTTGCATAATATGTGCAGAGCTGTTTCAGTGTCCTTTTTGCATCTCCTGCATGTGAGGTCTCCGTTATACAGCCCTATTTGGTTCAGGTGCTCCTTTGTGGGAAAGTCTCCCGCAAGAAGCCCCGTTATGGTGCGTAGTTTGTTCCTGCTCATTGAGAGCAGTTCTTTTGCTACTTTTCTGATGGTTTTTTTATGAATTTCTTCCCATGTTTTTGCCTGGGCGTATTCTTCCAGAGTTTTATGGATTGTTCTTTCACCCACCCTTTTAACCATGACCTAGTGGAGCATTTCGGGATGCCCACAGATGGTTCGGGTCCGTTCATCAGTGTTGACGATCCTGCTCTTGCTTTTTCATTGCCAGCGATTCCTTTGTGACCTGGGACCCACTCCAGTGTTACACTGTTCCGAGTCGCCAGTCTTCTAAGTTCTTCGCCGCATTCCCATACCAGCCGAGATGTTACCTGTATATTAATTTGGGAGCACCTATTTTGAAAAGTGATAGATGATTGAAAATTGAAGCATTCATTAAAACAGAAAATCAATCTCACAAAAGTAAATTTAACCTCTCCATTTAAATTATTCACAATAATTGTTGAGGAATCTATTTCTATTGCCACATCCCGATGAATACTCATATTGCGGACAGTATGAAAATTATTGTAACTTTATTGTATTTTCTATGGGGACGGTTTGAACCCCCAAAACCCCCCCTTATATACGTCCCTGAGTGGGATATTGGATACTCAAGATGCTCTCTAGTAGAGCAATAAATATCAATGTAGAATACATCCCAGTGAGAGGACTGGTCATGAGGGGATGTCCACAAGGAGGAGTCTTATTACCCTTCCTTTGGGACATAGTCTTAAATACCTAAATTAATCACTTTAACAATAATGTATTCTACAGAATTGCATACGCAGATGACAGGAGGTGCTCAAATTAATAGAAACATGGCGCAAGGAACACTTACTGTCGATCAATCCCAAAAAGACCGAGATGGTGCTTTTCTCCAGAAAAAGGAGTTAATCGGGCTTAAAACCTCCCGAAATCTTCAAAGACAAACTAAACTTCTCCAAAGAGGTGATATACCTTGGTATTCCCCTCGACAGGAAGCTACCATAGAGCTTTCATCTACAGAACAGAGCAAAAATAGCATATGTGGCTTGTTGCCAATGTTGGCGGACAGTAGGATGCACATGGAGTCTTCCACACAGTGTGGTCACCTTTAATAATAAGACCTATGTCAACGTACGAATTTATTGAATGAGGACCGAAGGTTCTACAAGCAACGGCCATCCAAAAATCAAATCAAATACAGCAAATGGCTTGTTTAAACATATCAGGAGCCATGAAAACAATACCAACCGCAGCAATGGAATAGATTACTGGTCTGACCCCTCTGGACTTGTACGTCAAGAAGGCTGCGCTGATGGCCATGTTACTATTGCACCCGGCTGGTGAAAGCACCGAAGTAGGAGAGGGTCAATTGAGACTAGGCCTGAGGCGAGAAGCGCTACCTCTGCTGCAGTCGGCCATCAGTGATGCAATTGAACCCAGGTTGTGTTTAATAAACCCTACAGAATACAAATAAAACAGAACGCAGTGTAAATGCAATAGGTATATATACAGACGGCTCAACAACCAAAGAATGTGGCGCTTACTCCAGATCATTATGTCTAATGATTAAGTGGGGAATGGGAGAAAATACCAGCGTTGTTCAAACAGAACTGGCTGTTATGTCAATTGCTACAAAAGAACTAACCAGGAAATGAATAACAATCTGCACTGACAGTATACAAGCCCTATTAGCCTTGAACATATCTTCATGTTTTTTCTCCTATATATCCCACAAGGTTGAATAATCAACGTATATACAAATAAATTGAAAGAAAAAACTGTAAATAAAATTAAACTACAATAAAATTCATGTTTTCCTAATTTCGACACTTGTCAACCAATTTTCATAAAAAAATATGTGAATAATTTTAAAATCTTCTGTGTTATTTCTCCCCCAACTCCGTTTTAACGACAAGCGCTTCTCTTCTGTTTTGCCTCGTCGCAAGGCGATACACTGCGACTAATTAAAAATAGACAAAGCAGTTTGTTTGAAAAAAAAAATTCTGATCACGAATATGATGCTTTATAATAACCAGAGGGTGGAAGAATATGAAAAGTAATTTTGGCAATCTTGTGAATGCTGATAATGACGAATAGGCAAAAAAGCAATAAAGGAAGCTCTATATGAAGTAATATTCTTTCCAAAAATTGTATAGTGACAGTAAAACATAACAAAAGAGTGAGATAAACAGATTACGAAAAGTATATTCGCGACATACGATATACAAAAGTGCGACAAGGAAAATATTGGAAAAAGAGAGAGGAGAATAATTGTGGGCAGTCAGCGTTGGTTGTGTGTTCAGTGCCATCCTATTTTAACCGCTCTTGCCAAATGTACATATCTGTTAAAGTTATTCCCAATTTTGTCGGCAACAATGTTAATACCAATATAATTGTTAAATCGAAAGCAGTGTATAGATTTTATTGCAGATTGTAATTTGTTCAAATTTTTTCTTGAACTATATTATTAGTGATCTCACTTATTCTTCAAAAGTCAATAATATTACCAATTTCGATTTTCGTCCACTAAATACGGCGTTATCTCGTGTTAAATGTCAAATTCAGTTATTTATTCCTTAGAAACTACCAAACATTCTAAGCTGGCAACGCTACTTTTATTAGATTGGTAGATGGAACTGAACACACGCCCAATGCTGAATCTCTCTTTCAAGTAGTTTTTCTCATACTTTCCTTGTCGTACTTGTGTAAATCGTATGTCACAAAAAGACTTTTCGCAATCTGTACATAAAAATCACTGAAGTGGCCGGAGAAAATTATCAGGAAATACGTCAACGTTTGAAAAATCAAAAGACATCTCTAGCGTGGGTAATTGGCAATAGAGCTCTACCAAGGTAGAGGAAAGTCACCAAATATGGAATAGTATCCTAATATGGAATGCCTTCATTTCTCTAAGACTATAAGTATGAAACGCAACACTCGACCATCTTCTGTTTCATTCGGTCTACTAACTCTATCGCACCCACACCATCGAGTCAGTTGCGCGAATGCTTCACGTGTGGCAGGCGTGTTTTGTTTTGTAGTCGTGCAGAAAATTTTAAAGGTAAGTAATAAACAAGTATTACCAGCTGTTATGTTTGTTTACGTGAGTGTTATACTATTTAGTATATCGGTATTATGTTTATTTCATCATTTTGAGATCTTTTGTCATTAAAATATTGTGACTTCAAAAAATATTTAGAAGAGTTTGAACTAGCATAAAAATCCAAATATGGACAGTCGTCGGTGTCTAATTATGGAATATTAAATTAAATGCTTGATGTGTGGACTCTGGGCACATTATGCTTGTGCTGGTCCAGAGTTTGATACTTGGATCTGTGACTTTTGCAAGTAATTATGTAACTACTTCCATTTATCACAATATATTATATTTATTTAATTGATCTCAAAGATATTAATGTCCATTTTTGTTATTGTTATGTTGATTTATGCTCATATTCCATATATGGTACCTATTTCATATTTGGTTACTCATTTGTGATTTTGTTTTTTGTGTTAGAATTTAATTTGATAACTAATATATTTGATTAGAGGCTGTTAATTACTACATATAAATGTATGACTGATTAGTAAAAACATTAAACTGATTTAATTTATATGAAGTTTTTTTTATATCCCAAAAACAAAATGGTATTCCATATTTGGTAACTTTCCTTTTTCATTTTAAAGCCTTTTCAATTATTTTCACAACAGTCTTTAAATTTTATAAACTACATTCTGAAGTTTAAATCATGTTTAGTTGTTTACTTACTTCTTAGTTGAATTGAATTTTAAAATTGATGACCACCCACGCCCATACAATGATAAAGATTAATTAATTCGACTATATTTTCCAAACATCTGCATCACTTTTAGTTCGAATCACATATTTCCAAAACAACGATAAAATTATTTCAGAATGCCGAGCAGCACTGGGAGAAAAACAAAAACATTCATATCATATTAAGAACCTTATTTCATGTATACTGGTACACATAGCTGAAAATCGATAATTCATTTCTTTTACGATACTCCATCATATCTGGAAAGAAATGAGAATTTTGCTGACATTTTCAACAAGGCATTATGTGATATATTTTCAAGATATGTTTGAACAGAGAATGTTTGAATTCGATTCGTAGACTCAACAACTTTTAATAAGATTTCTGGAAAATGAAAACGAATAGAGCACGGAAAGTCCGGCGAAGTTATTTTATTGATTTGTTAAAGTACCGCTAGGAGAATTACTTCGTGAATATTTTTCTTCGACTACACAAAATAAATCAGTGCTTTGAAAAAAAAAATCCACTCAAATTCAAATCATTTTTTTTTTCAGGCCGTGATTGGAAGCCCATGTTCGAATGGATCCTAACCAGTACCTAGACAGTGTTGGACTCATACCGACGGGAATGCCTACCAACCAAATCCACCTCAAACTCGCCGTTACTCCCGCCTTGGAATCATTAGCATACTTCAACATTGGCGTCGGTCCCTCATACACTCTCCGTCATATCCTCCCTTCTATCACTCCTACCTCTCCCATGCCATATCGAGTCCTTCTCCTTACCTAACCATGCTCTCTACCACGCCACTTATCTCCATCCATTCCTCCTCGCTCCTCAACATTATCTACACCATATTTTCCCATTACACCGACTCCCCTAGTTTATTTTCCAACTTCTTCAGAACTTCCTCGTTCTTCCAACATCTAAACACATGTCCCACATCATCCTCCACTTCACATCTCTCGAACACTCCACAAATTATAACTAACGGTATTGACCAGCCAACTCTGACCACTTTACCTGCTTTCCATTTGACATTAGAGCCCTTGTGTGCTGGAATCTCAGCTGCTAATGTCTCCTAGGAACCTTGGAGTAGGAACCTATCTAAAGAATCCCATAGTAGCCTGCTTGTTGTATTTTTGCAGCTGACGTAATTAGCACATTTTTGAAAACTGGTTTAATTTCATCAAGTTATTTGGAATGAAAAGTCTATTTTAGACATACTTCTTCTGAAAAACCTTTCTCATAAGCCCAATTTGCTTTGGACTATGAGAGTACATGGATTTAAAACTGCAAGGTCATTTGCAAAAGCTGAACAATCAACTCTAATATTTGTTCTAGTCTAATTATTAAAGTTACATAATCGATTCTATTTTTGCTATAAAATACAGGGTGTTCCATTTGAAAGAAGAAAGAAAATGACAGGTTCGAGTTTCCGTTCACCCTGTATATAAGAAACAGTATAATTAAAATTTAATAGGATACGGAGATATTGCATCATGTTACGAAACTCAGTTTGGCAAAATACATTTTTTTCTTCAAAGTACAACAAGCTACAGAGCGTTCGTTGATTTACCTACGATTTTCACATAAACGTGTCCATATCTTTTGAAGGACTCTGTATAAAGTGGCAAAACCTCATATTAAAAGCTTCAAAAAAATGTAACCAATCCGAATTCGGTATAATATACAGGGGCTTCCATTTGAAAAATCATATGTTTGGTTTGTAACGGAGTTATGCAGCACTCTGTATATTATAGTTCAGTTTATAGTTCGATATAATTTAAAAATATGGACCTTCAGCACATCTACTATTTCTGCTAATAACATTTTTTGATATCTCTAAAAATAACCCATATAGGTATACCGAAGTTTGTCGTAAGATTGGTACACCCTGTATAAGATATATCTACCACTCCGTATTGTATACATAGCTGCAAGATATGAATTTTAGTGAATAAAAGGTAGGGGAGAGTTGCCTAAACTGAATCACAGCTCAAACTCTTATTTAGAGGCAGGTTACGCCATCTGATGTTCAAATTAAAGTTTTTGATCTAAAACTTCCAGTTGTTCTATTGTATTAGTTTTTGTTTGTATTTGTTACTGATAAGGTGATTTTTATTTTGGTAGTAGTACTGTAATATTTAAGTACATGTACTTAAGGCATTAATGGAATATTTATTATGATGAGTACTTTTTGTTACGCCAGTTATATTTGTTGAATAATGGAGCTGGTTGTTAAAAAAAAGGAATAAGGAAGAGTCAGTAAAAATAGGAAATTGAAGCTAATGAAGCTATTAAAAAGTGAAATCTGATTTGTTCAATAAAACAGAGGGATTAATAAAAAACAAACAAGCAGAACAAAAGCAAAAATACGAAAGAGGAAAGGAAACACTAAAAAACAAGTTTGGAGGAATCAACTGATTCCAGCGAAGGAGAAAGTGAAGATGAACTGTGTTTGTAGTGTCACGATTTTTACTCCAACTCTGTAGCGGATCGGATGAAGGATAGGCTTAATATCAAGTGAGCTCAAAATGGGCGCACAAAATTAGTGCAGGAATCGAAAAGGTTTGTCTTTCATTTGCTACTTGAGAATGTTTTATCTTTTGTTATTTTTGTTCAGTGATAATAACATTTCGTGAATCTCTCTATCGTTTAAGCTTGAAATTATTGAGGCACTGTTTATTCGAAATCAGCTCAATTAACTATTAATAATGCCGTTTCGCTAAATTTACCATCCAATCAAAACTGATCTACAATAGCCAGAAGTAAAAACATACGTTTACAGCAACGAGCCATCTGCGAAACCACACAATGAAATGGACTATAAACAGGATTTGATAATAGTGCCAAAGCTCTCCCTAGAGTGCCTTTTATCCAGTTACGTCATAAACACGTGCCCTTTGACACCGGCATCGCTTTATTCTACAACTGCAACTATCGAAAGCTGAGACAATTAGCCCACAATGCCGCAGAGATCGATAGCATTACAGAAAATCAAATCAAGTTGATGTTTGTTTTGTTGTTCCAGAGGAAAAGTGTGAGAAATTTGACTCGAAAGGGATTTTCTTGATGTTATTTCATATTTGCCAATTTCAGCGGCAGTGGTAAGTTTAAGAGAAAAATATTATGAATTATAAAAAGTTTTACGATCAGTAAAACTAGTTGACACGAGTACAGGGGAAGAGCTGATCTATGAGATTGAAGTTCATGTGAAGAAGGGCTTTCCTGCTCTTGAAACGGCTGGGATACGTGCGAAGAGGGGAAGAGTGCAGGCACGTCAAGAAGCTCCGGCTCCTGGAACATATTCCAGTTCTGGCTCGAGCGGCTGATGAATGCCTGCGTAAGTACTACTTCGCTACCCCATACAGGGCCATGATCCGGGATAGAAAGAAAAGAGAAAAGAGAGGAATACACAGCCTAATGGGACCGTCTGGTACACAGATGGCTCATGCTCCGGTGATAGAGCAGGGGCTGGAATTCACTCCAGGAACCCAAGAACACAAGTTTGTGTACCATTGGGTGATGGAGTATCTGCATATCAGGCCGAGATATATGCTATCTTATACCCATATACTCCGACAGTCAGGCAGCAATTAAAGCCCTGAGTGGGTATACCAGCAATTCAGGACTTGCTAACGAATGTCGAGAACGACTTGCGAATCTAGCAAGGCGGAACGTGGTGCGGCTAGAATGGATTCCAGCCCACTCTGGTTTTGAAGGCAACGAGATGGCGAATGCACTGGCTGCGGAAGAGGCGGCAGCTCCTTTATGCGGCCCGGGCCTGACCCTGAGCCTAACAAAACAAAAAATACGCAAGGAGACGAAGAAATGGTTGAGGAATCAGCAACTCGCTCATTGAAATGCTCTGCAGGGTCCTAGACAATACTTACTTCTACTGAAGGGATGGACTGATGGACACGCTAGGGCAGCTACTGAACTACCAAGGAGTAGGCTAAGGAAGATAGCAGGACTCCTAAGAGGGCACTGCTGTATGAGGAAACACCTCCACAACTTGGGAGTGAAGGAAAGTTCTCAATGTAGAGGTTGCGGCATGACTGACGAAACGTCAGTTCATGTTCTCTTAGAGTGTCCACACTGGGCTGTACTACTCAGGCGAATCTTCGGAGTCCCTGTTATGGCCTCTTGAGACACAAGCAGACATCCATTGAAAAAGGTTGTGGCCTTTATTGAAGGGCTCGGCTTCATGGATGTCTAGAGCCTGCCAGTGGCCTCAGTGCCGGAACCTTGGCTGCTTGAGTTTGTCCAGGACAAGGCTCGCCTGCACATTTAGTAGTAGTAGTCATATGAAGAAAATTACAAAGATTAGAGCAATATATTCGGGACGTTTATGGAGAGCGGGAGCAAAGTACAAACACTGCTGTTTCATAATCTTTCAGTCAGCTATATAGTCTAACACTTACATAAACCAAACATGGAAAATTATGCCAACAGTCTAAAATACTTCTCCAGGTATTCAATGATTGTTTGGAAAAGTTCATGAGACCTACAAGATCTTTTGTGTTTACTCTACGTCTATATTTTAGTCTTCGAAGCCTATTTTGAAACTAGGTCTGTAGCCTGGAGTTTATTTTAAATAATCGCAAAATCTGCATATTTCACTGTACACTTTCCCCACTATCTCACAGAGATTATTTTCTCAATAGTTCGGAGGTCTTACGGAGGTCCCAGTCATCTTTATTAATAATTTATTACAATTTATCAACACAGCAGAGCAAAAAAAGCATATGTGGCTTATGAGCAGTGTCGGAGGACAGTGGGACGCACATGGTTTTTTAATGATACGGCGACCACCGAGATCTACACTGCAATAATAGGACCCATGTTAACGTATAGAGCAATTTCATGGGGACCGAAGAATCTACAAGCAACGGCCATTCAAAAATTATATCAAATACAGCGAATGGCTTGTTTAAACATCACAGTGATGCATGCCTCCCAACTGCCGCCCCTTATTTTGATTATTTTAAAATAATAACAAATTCTTTCCTGATGTAATAACTTTGATTGCGCTTACACAAATCGGAAATAGTATATTGTGCAACAAGAGGGGAAAGTTCAACTTTTCTCACGAGAGTGGAAGTTTGTGGCTCGAGCCCGAAGGGTGAGTGACGCAAACACACGAGTGAGAAAAGTACTTTCCCCACATGTAAGGAGTGGGCAGAGTGCCGTGAGAAATAATATTTTTCACAGTATGAGCAATATTTGGTTTTGAAATTAAGTAAGCTATGAGAAATACGTCACTTTTCATAGCAGTTGTAGAAAAAAGTTTAAGTTTTAATTAAAAAACAGACGCATATAGTAGTTCCCCCAACTGGTGCGGAAAGTGATACTTCTCCGCGCGTGTTAGGTACACTATTTTTTCTACTAGCATGCGGAAAAAATCCCAAAAGTTAACATAAAGAAACAGTTCTTATTAAATACATATCAACATATTAACTATTATTATTTGACATTCATTTGATGAAGCTTATACCAGGGCCATTAAAAAATGATTGAAAAATAAGTTTTCCTTTTATTAAAAATTATAGCAGAATTGTATCAACTTTATTAATTTTTCAGTCATTTGGTAAACTACAATCATACAAATATATATTTTAAATATTCAAATGTCAGTATACTCCCCAAAAACTTTTCCGCACTAAAATGAGTGCGGAATCATCACATACATCCAAAATGTTTATTTGAGTCCTTAGCCAGAAAATTTTCCACGGATATTATGACATGTTCACATGGATAGTCTAGCCTTGTGGAAAACTACATTAACAATTTAGAAGCTTATATCAAATTTAGTGTTGAAAAATTTATTATTTTGGATAAAAATTATCAGGGATTACCCAACCTCACCCCACTATCTGTAGCATAACTGTTAAGAGCTAGGAAGGTTGTGGTTAGCTCAGTTTATTATTACAAAAACTGCTGTGTAAGTATTAAGCTGGAAGAATGATGGATCCAGAAATTACTAAGAGATTTATTCAATTCTGGTACAGCTCTACCACAAAAGGTCAGGAGAAATTTTATATTGGTAGGGTCCATAGTGAGTAGAAAAGATGTACCCCTTTCTTCTGCTCAATTCTGGAGTCAAGTTTCAGAGACTAGTAGCTCCTTTATACCTATTTTCCGAGATGTTTTAGGATATATGCAAAATTTAGTTTTGTGTTGTGCCATAGAATTCTGTTTTGCTATGCAAGCCATAATTCATTTTTCATTTTTTAAAACTCACTTAGTCAAATATTTCTTGTAAAAATCCTTAAAGATGTATTTTTAACTATTGAGTTCAAGTTCTCGTACTATAAATATTTTATTTATATGATAGTGATAGTAACCATCACTTATTCATGTATTTAAATTGACTTTATTCTATGCGGTTAGTATATAAAAACAAAATGAATGTAATGGTATTACCAGAATTATTTGCAAAACGAGTTCATTGTACATCTTTACACGCGGTGTATCTTTTAAATAAATACAAACATTTAATCAACTGGATAAACGATCCTTCTATTTTGGAATTTGGTTTTGCCGATGGAGGTACTTCGGGGGCAGCTTTGCAGCGGGTTATTCCTCAGGATTATAAGGAGTTTATAGTAGCAGATATATCTCAAAAGATGGTGGAGTACGCTGTAAAAAACGAAAAACTACCACAACGTGGAGAAATTATTGTACTTGATATTGGTTCTCGAAATATTCCAACGGAATTTCAGAATCGATTTGATCACATTTTCAGTTTTTTCACACTCCATTGTATACCAAAAGCATGTACCAGGTAAAACACATCAACATTCATGTTTAACTAGATTTTTTCAAAGCTGGGGAAGACATTTTATGTCTTGCAAGCGATTACGAATTATTATTTTATTTGCAGTAGGACACTTAAGAATATACATACAATGCTAAAACCAGGAGGTCAGTCTTTCCAAGTCTTTTGTGGACAGTCCCCCTTAGACGTGGTTTTCAATCACCTATCGAAACATCCGAAATGGGGTAAATATGAACATAATAAAATGATAACCCCGTATTATTTTGAAAAAAATAGGCAAAACAGCTGTAAAATGGATTTACTTGAAGCTGGATTCAATGATATTGAAATAAGAGTTGATGAATTTAGTTATGAATTTCCTGATGAGGAAGCTTGGAAAGGTGAGCCCAAACTTTTATACTTATTTTGATGATTTTTGTTTATTATAAATTTTATTTACTGGATCGAAAAAAATTTAAAATACAACCAACACTTTTGTGAGTATGTAGTCGAGAATTGATGGTCACTAATGGTTCAGTTGAAAGTGGTGATATTACATACGTCAGCGGTAAATTCATTTCGAATGGCTATATATATAGGAGCAACAGTGAGCACCATACATTAAATGATGTATGTCCAAAAGAAAACAACATACTTCCTCCCCACGAAACGGCCACTTCTCTAGATATTGTTTCTCTGTTATTATATAGCTTCATCTCTTCCACTAATTATTCCATAATTATTTGCTGAATCTGTTTATTCGTTGTATCATTTGTTTTTGTGCGTTATCTTTATCTTTATTTAAGTTGTATGTTTATTTTTTTAGAGAATTATATGGCAGTGAATGCAGCCCGTTCATTCATTCCACCTGATGAATTGGACGAATATACAGAATATTACTACCAACAGATTGAAGAGAAAGTGCTGATTAAAGATGCAACCAATAATCGTTTTCCAAAAGTAGAGCTTGCTACTTTAGTTACTTATGCAAAGAAGTAATAGCTATTTGATTTAATTGTTTTTGATTGAAATATTGATAAGAT
>CAJUYI010003089.1:0-17131 GCA_910591695.1 Galerucella pusilla | reverse complement strand
TATCTTTTGGATTTAGAAAAACAAAATTTAATAAATTAAAAAAAATAATTACCATGGATAATGTTTAAACAATTGAATTGAATTTATACATCAATCAAATATATTTCAATTTTTTTTGAGTCTTTATATACCGAGACTTGTAGCTCCTTTAGTCCTATTTCTCGGAGGCATTTCAGGATATCTGCAGCGTTAACTTAGGTGAATCTCTTCTATCCAGTAATCTACTAGAATTCTGAATGTGTGGATGGAGTTTTTTCCTTCCAAGCCAAAAAATCTGCATTTCTTCCTCCATTATTTTGTGCCTTTTCAGGTACTCATTCAGGCGACAATGTCCCGTGAGGATCTCCGTTAAAACTCTTAGCGCAGTTTTACTTTGACTTATGCATTCATTTGATCTCAACAGGTTGTAGTCACCCAGAAGAATATTTTATTGTCTAAGCAATACAAGATCTTTCTTTCCAATAGTAAGATCTTCTCTTTTTTTTCGGCTTTACCTACAGTAGAAACGGTGAATATTTTCCATCACGTGACCCAATCTACGATTCATACAACACATATTTTCTACATACCATCTCTTTCTGTCAATATCATGTCAATATAAATCAAACATAGCCTCATACGATCGATTGTCTTCTTCCCAAGACTAAGAACAGGACTTACGTTTTGGTTTCTCCAAATTTGCCGTAATAATCGTAAAAAGAGACAACGATATTATAGACGTAGCATGAATAATTGCTCGTGCTAAAAGTTGAATTTGACATTACCGCATTTGAGGTTATGCGAGATTAATTTGCTGTATTGTTTTTAGCGAATTTTTGGATTAAAAGTATTTATTGTTAAAATCAGTTCTTGTGAGGATTAATTTAACTTTTTATTCCATTTGACATTGGTAAGTACGAATTAAATTCATTATCAACTTGTAAATTTTTGACATTTTATAATACCTAAATTACCGTGTGACGGGTATATTAAAATGCTCATTTTACTACTTATTGATGGTAAATAGTATTTATAATACTCCACAATTTGTAAATTTCTGTAGAATTTTCAAAGTTGCATGAATCAAGTGTCTAATTGTACTTGTAAGAGTATATTAACCAACAGTTATTTTCAGGGATGCCTGCAGGAAAATGGTTTAATTCATAAACTTGATTGAATATTTTGAGATGGAAAAAAAAAACAACGGAGGACCTTTTCAACCTATTTCATCTGTTCAGGAGGTATTATACTTGCAACATTTAGTTAAGGACATTTCTATTTAATATTATATTTCAGAGAGTGGCAACTGCACTGAAAATATCAGTTAAAACGGTAGTTTCCCTTAAAAAAAGGAAGGAAAATATTCCAACTTTCCCAACATCACCTAGTCAGACACCTCGATTAAAACTAAAAACAGAGGATTTACTCGAGGGAACCAAAATGGCAGTACGGAATACCATATATAACATGTATAAACAAAGTAAGTAAACAAACATACAAGATACATCTTCCCATGTTCTCAACCCATAGATTACAGTCAGCTTACACTTTAAATGAAACAGAAGTGAGGTCATGGTACCCAATAATTAATATTTTGCATGTAATATTATCTATATAGTGTGATTTTTCACCATCATCTTTAATGTGGTATATAAAAATCTTAGAAAACCAGTAGTTTGATTATAGAGGTGAGTAATGAAAGTTTCTGAATACAGAAAGTTGTGCTGATTTTTAAGTTGAGTACTGTCCGTAAATGTTTACCAATTTGTTGAGTGTAGATTGTATTTTTCACAATTAAGTTTTCTAATTTAAATTTATTGATGTCACATACATGGGGTTGTTCTATAAATTATTTGGTACAAATTATAAAAAAATCTGAATATCAAAATTGTGTATTCCAGTTTAGTATGAAGTAAATATAAAAAAATATATTGTTTTGTTTGAGATAATGATGATTTTAAATTTTTTATTTTTTTAGGGAAGCATGCTACTCCACAGATAAGGTGATAAAAGGGTCTTGAGTATATGGAAGGAAGCATTGGAAAATTGTAGTGCAAATGTTTGGGATAATTGTGTTAGGCATACCGAAAAAATAATCAAAAATTGGTTTACTCGAGACCAAAATTTGGTGGTAATAAATATAGAACCAGTGATAATAAATACTGGTGAAGACAGCTCAGATTCCGAAACGGATGAACTTTAAAGAAGGATTTGTAATAAGAATAATATATAACTCCCTTGTACTCATTGTTGTAAAGATATTGTGTTTCAGAAGCAATAAATCATTATTATTTTTGTAATTTTCTTTTACTTATTTCTGCTGCTGATGTAAAGGACCAGGCACTAATTACATATATGGGGCCTTGGGTTTCACTTAGAAATTTTCTATTGCTTGTCTGTGTTTCAATTTTATTTTGATTTCTGTTGTGGACATCTCTATTTTTTATTTTTAAAATGGAACAGATTCCATTTGATATATTGCCCCAGTTCACAAACTGTAATTTTAAAAGTTTTAGAGTCAGTAGACTAAATATTACGTCAGTTTTATGAACTACTAATTGTACATACTTATATAAAATCCAAGACATCCTACAAAAATTAGCTCTCTACTAATAAGCCAGCATGGTTGATATTAATTTTGGACTTTGTAACTTATTCACCCAGTATATCGATAGTTTCAATAATGATGTCGAGTTAACCAGATAATTACAATTAGAAAATTAAATTTCTTGCTTAGTAGCCAATACGTAAAAGGCCGACGTTTGGAATATTAGTCATAACGATTATTTCTATCGAGTTGACAGAAGTTTTGATTTGCTTCATATGAATATTGTTGCTGACGTAACAGTCACGTGATGGAAAAGATTCACCGTTTCTACTGTATCTCTTCCAATATTACATTGGAGCTGATATTGCAAACGGGTTCCGGCTTCCAAAAGGGTGTTTCAATCCCCCTCTTTGCTAGTTCATCTGCTGTTTCATTTTCTTCGATTGCAGTGTGTCTTGGAATCCAACTTATTACACAAGAGCTCAGTGCTTTAATGGCTGCTTGGCTATCCGACATTATGATAATTCTTTGCCTTATCTATACTTGACAATATTGAACTGGGCACACTTTCTTATGACGTGCATTTCCGCTTGAAATATGTTTGGGGTTTTTCCCAAGCTTTAAGAGTGTTTGGTCCTGACCCGTACACTCCTATCCCAATCTTACTAATTGCTTTCGAGTCGTCTGTGTACCATTGAATAGCATTCTTTCCAAGTCTGGTAATGGTATTTGGATCTCATTCATTGTTATCACTTCCGTATCGAATTTATTTTTCATCATATCATCTTGTGACATATTCCAGGTTTTCTGACTTTAGAGAAGCGAGGTGGTGGTTTTGGGCATAATCTCAAAGCTCCTGTAAGGCATATATAGGCTAGTCTTTGAATTTCGAAGAGAGAGATTTTCTCTCGTCGTGAAAAGGCTAGTTCATATTAAGTACGCTTATCGAATTTGGCCAATTGATTGATATATTACTCCACCGGATTTATGAATAGACAATATACTATAGACTTAGGACACAATGCAATATACGGATATGCATACAATATATTAAAATAAAAACTCGATAGTAAATTATTCTTAATTAATGTGTCAACTGTGCGAAATAAAAAATACGGAGAATGTCATTTAACACGTCATTTTAAAAACAAGGTTAATTTAATTGTTGTGTAACAGTTATCGAGTCCAAAAGAACAAAATGTACTTGTTTATCAGAATCGAACTTGGTTTCTTGATTTGTAGAAAGTTGTTTCGAATTTTGCAGTCTAAGAAATATTCCTACCATTAACGAAATTTCGTTGCTTGAATTAGTTGATACACCACTTTTTTTCTATAAAATAGCTTCTTCCTACCCACTTTATCCATAAGAAAATTCTAATACATAAAAAATGTACATAAATAAATACCCAATTCACCAGCTTGCTTCGTTATCAATAATAATAATAATTTTATTGCTTTTGAATTAATGTTATAGCAAGGGTGTGGATCGAGGTATGGATGCTTTTATCCGTGCTTCATGTGTGAAATTTGATTTAGCTTCATTGAATTTGGGATTTCTAACGCCCGGTTTTATAAAGTAGAGCTAATTATCTTAAGCTATCCCGAGGGGTTAACTCTCGGGTTAAAATGCAGAAATATATAAAAATAGAAGTCGGGCCACAGAGTTTTTTCTTCTATGAGATAGACGAAAACCAGCTATGAATTCATTATTCCAGTAAGTCTCTATTCTATCTCTAAAAACCCTAGGCTCTCGAGGTAACTATTGGTATAATATATTCCTCGTCATCTGTTGGGAAGCCATCAAAAATTTCAAAAAAATCTCTCACTTCAGCCATATCTAATTAATTTTTAATAGAATAACTGCCACATTTTTTTTATTTTCATTTTCAGTCGCATCAACCTCCAAGGTTATTAGCGACAATATAATTCTTTTAGATTACAACTTGGATATCATATTTATGTCGTTAAGATAAGTTATTAGATTTTAAACATTACAATTTACCCGAGTACTACATCTAAATCTTTTGTTTCTTAAACGTCACATCGAGTGGATTTTCTGTAATTTATAGCTTTATTCGGGTTCATGCAATAACTGTTTCAAGACTGTCCGGCGTTTGCGTAGTCGAAATTGGCTTGTTCGGGTTTCAACAGGATGGTTCTGACACTCGCAGTTCGGCCAAAGATTACATTTGGTTCGGCGTTCGAGTTTAAGGTGGATTCATGCAAGAAGAAATTAAAACTAAGATTAATTAAAAACTAAAACTAAGAAGATAAAACCATGTTATTTTTCAATTTAAATCTCAATTTCTTACTTTCTTACATGAGCATGTACCTGTAATGAAGATTTTCATACAAGAAACTAACGGCCAGTTTTTCAATTGAATATAAAGTCTTTATTAAAATTTAATAGATGATTAATGCAAAGGAACGGTTTTTCAATGTTTTATTAGATTAAAAGTATCAATTAAACTTCTTGTTAGCTAACGTAAAGATGTGGTGTATTTTAAGAAATTAATACCTACTTACTTTTTCCGTCGGCCGTTCGTGGCACTGTTCGCCGCTCATAGAAGCCAATCAAAACGATTTTTAGCTATCGCAGCAAATGGGTCGTTTTTAAAAATATCTGGAGATTTTTGTGGAGTTGGTAAATCTGCCAGACAATTGAGAAAGTAGCACGAGCTAATTGTATTCTTCGCCCCAGATACATTAATATGCCTCAAACACCTAATGAAATAAGAAAAAGCAGAGAAAAGTTTTATAGAATAGCTCGATTTCCTAGGTTTATTGGGGAATAGATTGTACCCATATCCGTATTAATTCACCTGGTGAGGAAAACGCAGAAATATTTCGGAATCGTAAAAAAATGTTTTCTTTGAATGTTCAGACAATCAGTGATGCACAGCTTGAAATTCAGGACATTTTAGTCAGATGGCCTGGTTCAGCTCACGATTCGTATATATTTCGAAATTCTAATGTGCACAATTTAATTGAAAATGGACATTTTGGAAACAGTGTAATTGTTGGTGAATGAATTTTAGGTTAACTCTTGTTCTTCTTTTCTTTTAGCGACGATATTACCATAGAGAAAGTAAAATATTACTACATCTCTGGCGAAAACTTTACAGTATCTATTGCCAACCTTCAGAAAATATCCTAAATATTAAATTACTTAACTGATAATTAAAAGTTGTTTGAAAAACAGTACCTTGTTGTTAAGTATCTATTATTTTTAATTAATAGTTAGGTAATTGAAACTTAAATAATATATTGAAAAACTGGCTGTAAGAAATTTAGATTTAAAGTAAGAAATAACATGGTTTTATCTTCTTAGTTTTAGTTTTAAATTAATCTTAGTTTCAATTTCTTCTTGCATGAATCCACCTTTATTTAAGAGCAGCAGTGGGATTACGAATGATCAACTCGAATCGAGTACGCCATTTTAAAACGAAAATTGCATTTACGATACTATTACACGTATCGAGTGGACTGTTCGCATCGAGTTTTCGTGATCGCACTGCAGTTCTTGGACAGTTTGAAAACCGTCCAAGCCAGTCCCCAGTCTCGAGCTAGGACGATTTTCGGATTATTTTTAACGCATGCTCAAATCATTTGTAAAGAAGCAGGGTGGAAGCTATTTTTAAAATTCCCATAGGTTAGAGGCACAGAACACACCCAAGGAAGAAGCGGCAAGCAACGTAAATAAACATGAAACGTCTTTTTGCGCCACCTATTAATGGTGATTGTCTTTCTTTGTTATGGTGGTTGCATAACGCATGTTTCCAAGCCATATGTTCTGTGTTTACAAGTTTATTTTTATAATTTTAGAAGTTATTCACAAAGCAACTTCAACTTTTAATGAACCGTTAAATACTTACATCAAATAATAACGACTTTCTAAATTTTTTTTCTCAACGGTTGGCTAAATGTTAAAGATGTTTCGTGAATTAGAGGAATTATGTGGGGATTATCAATAATGATGGTATATTTACTAATAAAATTTTATTTTTTAAAATAAAGCAGAGTACAAAAGGGTTTGATATAAATAATCTGTAAATTAAACACAGAAAAGTTAATTTTTGGGGTCAACTTTTTTTCTTGTTTTCTACTTGCCTGATTGCACTTATATCAGATACACAAAAATATTAATATTGTCTAATCACTTTAAGGAGTCCTCGAACTAATTCCACATAAACTATACCATACACTTGAGGCAAAAACGAAAAACCTAAACTTCTTGGCTGAAAATATGCTTAGTCCGCCCCTTTTTTCACACTACAGTAACATAACAACTATAAAATGAAACTAGGTTTAAGAGACAGTGTTCATTGAATGGAAAAAATGTTACGTGGTTCACAGACTAATTGAGAAGCGGCCGTTTAACGGGACTTATGTTAACTTTAGAATAGATAATAAAGAGTTATTTGAAACACGAATTGTGATGACCTTAAATAAAAAGTGCTCGACCTTAGAACAGACTTGAAATTTGGAGTTATTGAAATTCTATAATGATATATTATAAGGTAGGTACATTGTTTTTAAAAATGTATGCTTACATTTTTAAAAAACTACGTTTTTATCTTCATCGGAAAATATTTATTATTATTATTTTATTTCTAAACAGGAAAAGTTCATCTTTTTTTTACTTGACAAGGGGACAACCTGTCATCAAAAGGCGAAAAAAGTAGGGTTGTTTCACAGATCACCCACAAATTATAACTTGTAAATAATGAAACATGAAATAAGGTCGGGATAGTGCACGCGCTGTAAACCCGCGAGCTATGTTTGAATGAGAAATATAATTATTCAAATTATATTTAATTTTTGCATCGACAACACTGGACTGCATTCTATTTGAGGTCAGCTATCATTTAAAATTCGCTATTATAGGTATTTTTATACGTTATTATTTGCTTCATAAATTACAAAGCAGTCTGTCTTTATCAACACCTTCATTTTTGGAGTTTGTTCCTCTGTAATGTGAAACTTAATAATGTTGTTGATTAAATAATGGGATTTCTCCACGACTAAATAATAACGCACAAATTATTTTTACATATTTAGCTGCATAATGATATAAATTCTTCACACCAGTGTATTATGAAAATCACATTCTATTATTATCAGATTTCAAGCTAAAATGAATAAATCAAATCGTCTCTTTTAAAACGTCAAATACCTAATAACGCAAATCGCTTCTGACAGCGCGTCGTTTGAAACGTCGAAATAATTATATAATCATAATTTTACGTATTGTTAGAGAAAAAAATGGACAACAGTAGCAATAGTGAATATGTACGCCTCCCGGAATTAATTTCATTTATAAATGTAAGGGTTCCGATTAAAAATATGAGTTACGTATATGTATTTACTCTTTACATTTTTATAAATATGCTCTTTAGCCTAGTGGTGGTTGACTATGGCTCGGACGATCGAGGTTCGATCCTCGCTGGAAGTTTTTTCTTTTTAGTCGTGGAGAAAGTATAGTCTTTTACTTGTGTAGAATGGCTATTATTCACTTGGATGATTCCAAAACTCACTCGCTGCGCTCCCTCGTTTTAGAAACTTCATCCGCGTGAATAATAGCCATCATTCTGCACTCGTTGAAGAATATACTATTCTAACAGTATTAAATGAATAATAATAGTTGTTGAAAAAAAAAAAAATATCGTTGTGCCAACCTAATTTCATCAGTTAATATTCATATGAAAACAATTTATTCTTAGTTGTAATTACCATCAACAATCTGATAATATTTAGAAATTGCTTATATTTAACATGCTTTTGTTGGAAATCATTATGATTCGAAAGATACTTTGAAATATTTTACTGTTTAACGTACACTTTCATTTGGTTTGAATTAATTTTCATGAATAATGTACATTGTGTGATTTATTCTTCATTTCAACAAGTTGTATTAACTTGAAGCCATATACAGAGTAAAATATTTAAAATAATTCACTTTTCTATTATAATCATAATTTTATAATTCCCCCCTGAGCATCCACCAATGAGCTTATTTAACTGGCAGATCAACAGATTTAGCGTTTCACAACCTTGTTGGGAAAATCAAACAATCCCTTAACAACAAGGAGATTGCGGTGGCCATATTTCTTGACATTGAAGGAGCATTTGATAATGCACTACCGAGCTCCATTGGTTCAGCTTTGACTGAAAAGGGCATCAAACCAACTATTACCGGTTGGATATATGCCATGCTAACAAATAGGACAGCCACTACATCTCTTAAGGTTTCCAGGGGCTGCCCACAAGGCGGAGTACTATCTCCCCTACTAAGGTCACTCTTGATGGATAACTTGCTTAGCGGTTTCGAAAGAGAAGGGATAGAACTGCAAGCGAACGAATTCAGTGATTCAGAAGCCGGTTCTGTCACGAACTATACATTTTGGCGAATGCGTCTTCTAGAAGGCTCCTTACAAAGCAATACAATGGTTTATTCCCGAATGTTATGAAATTCGTAAATTCAAGAAGGTTCTAGAGTTACGAAGGAAGGACTATATATACGCGGGTTTTCGAGTGAGTTGTTCAGTATACAGTGAATCGGTAAACAGTTTCAGTATACAGTGAGTAAACGGATAGTGAATATAAATAGTGTTGAAGATAAATTAGGACAATTATTATACCGAGTGTAGATAAATTAGTAGACATTAAGTAGTGTGTACATAAATTAAGTTGATTATAGTGTGTAAGCGTTTCTTCAATAAATCAATAGTAATTAGCCATAGTGAGCGTATAATTTTATCCCACGGTAAAAACAGTTCAAATGAATAAGAAAAACATTACATTAACAAAAAAAATGTACATCAGATGCATTTTGTTCCATTGCACATTGCACAAATTTTCATAAATATCGTTCGTTTCGTTTAAAAAAGATATTTACTTGGTTACATACTTTATCCCAACCCTGTATTTAGCGTCAGGTACCCTTAACGTAGACGCGTTATTATATTATTAGAACACCTGAAGCGGGCGGCCAGACAGCAACCCAGCGTTCCACTGCTGTCTAAAGAGAACAGTTGTTCGCCTGCCTCTTCTTATTTATAGTTTTTGCTTCTTTTCTTCTCGTATTTCCTCATACATAGGCGTAGCAGGAATTAATTCACCCGTGAGGCTATCTGTTTTTCAAATAAATGCGCGTGAGTATCAAAGAGCGACTTGACGTTGTTGAATTTTTTTAATGCAAATTAATACTTTCATCGCAAAAAACAATAAAATAGCTTCTTGAAATTTTTTTTAATCGAATAATCTTGAAACGACTCTCCGAAGTCTTTGAGAAAACTAAGTGGTTGTTAGTAGTTGAGTATAATTTATTTAATTTTTGTTATTCAACCGGTTTTAATTTATAATATGAACCAAACAAAAAACAAAATTCGTATAAAATATATAAAATCAATAATAGAAGTCTATTTGTTTTTATGCATATAGCTGTTGATGTCACCATAACTATATTTGCTTTGATATAACCATTGTTCAAACAGCGTATGGGAATATGTTATTTACTAACCTACTTTGAAACAGCGCTGGGTGATTATAATGTTCTTTAAAAATAATACAAAAGTACATGTCGTAAAAATAGGAATGGTATATCAGTAAAGTGGATTGACGGCCAACTAGGATGCAGGGGCCACGGAGTGTGGGGGGCGACGTAGTTGCTGCGGTGTATGCGCCGTTGACTCACATAATCTCCGATTCTAATATTTAAAAAAGGTAGAACGTGTCGCGGGACACACGGTAGGAACTTTAGTTCCTTTTAATCAAAAATTATGTAATACATCTGACGTTATAGATAAACAATTTACATATTCCTCGGTGGTCGAGTAGTAAGCAAACTCTCACTCTCACGCGGTAGACCCGGGTTCGATTCCCTGTGAAGAAGTTTTTTTTTATTGTTAATTTTATTTTTAAATAATTATTCTGCTTGATATTAATAACGACAACAGTTAGACGTTTGAAATATTTAGCAGAATATTCATTATTATAGATAATGGTACGGTACCCTTCATGAGGGAATCCGACTGGCAACATCTACTTATAACAGCATCGTATATTTAAAAAGGGAAATCGTAGCATTATACAAATTGGACATTCAAGAACTGTACGTTTACCACAAAAAAAAATTAGTGGAAACATAAAATTGAATTGTCAAATTTTCAATTTGAAGTTATATTAAAGTTTATAGAAATTTTTATTTTCCAGATTTTTTCTTAAGTGGGTCGTAAAAAAAATATGCTGTTCGACTCGTGTGGATTGTCCATATCGCACTTGAACGATTGAGCACTCCGCCTACGGCGTCGTGCTCAAACTTCGTCCTCGTGCGATATGGCCATCATATCCACACTAGTTGCACAAACTACTATTTTTATCAAAATATGCCCTTTTACATTTAAAAACAACCTGCCAAATGTCAAATCAATTTATCCATCCATTTTAAAGTTATCGAATTAAAACATTCAAGTTTTAAAAATTTCAACACCCTGTATTTCGAAAAGTAAATGTGCTAGACCCCTTAATCCTCATATCATTTTGTCAAATTTTACGAGAGGTATCTACATGCAAACGTTCGAGATGCTTATACCATTTTTTGCGCTATCGTATTGAAATAAATTCCGAATAAAATAATTTAAATTTCTTCGAAATGGACGAAATGTCAAAAGTGACATTTATACTTCTCGATCAGTTTAAAATATATTTTGCATTTTGGTGAAATTGTTTTTATGCTATTTATTACTTTTCGACGTCTGAATGGTGAGTAAATCACTTACCGACGTGTTAAACTTGGAAACCAGTAAACACAACCTGCCGTCCTGACAACCGATGCTGTGAATAAACAAAAAAGATCAATCGCGCAAAAAAAATTATGGAAATAATAGTAAAAATTTATCCGAACAAATTCAAGTAGATCACCAGCACTGCGAGTACCAGCTTCACATAGAATTTTAATATAGCATCGGTGGTTCAGTGGTAGAATGCTTGCATTCCACGCGTAACATAACGTAACGGTCAGATCTTTTGCGTCGCGACCCCTGGTCGCTCAAACATAACCTGACGTAAAGAACTAAAGTTCCAAAAATAACATCATTTATGCTGACAAGTTGTTGATGATCATTTCGCAAACCGCGTGTATTGGAATTATCAATTACTTTGCCAAATTATAACAGACACCGGCCGCCTTGTTTGCTAAGCTACCCGATACAGCACATGTCGCATTAACCTCACAATTTTTGAAGGACAATTTAATTTATCCGGCTCGAAGGATCAACAAATTATGTATAAACCTCGGGCTAACCAATGTTGATGGACCATATTCCTTGATAATACATTTATTTTTATTATTCTAATTAAGAATTAAACTTTTTTTTTTCATTCTGTTATTTAACGTCGGTCTATTTCTGCGACTAAGGCTAATCACTGGCGCCGGGAGCACTCTACCCCTAACCGGAAATTTTGGCGAACCCACTAGTGTTCCAACCAGTGGTAGCGTTCTTTAACGAGCCCAACATCCATGGACTCGGGACCTCGATTTTACGTCTCCTCCGAAAGACGGCATATCTACATTATACCTCGTGCTCATTGGTATAATGCCTGCGAGCTGTGATATGCTACTCACCCTAGTAGTCTAAAGTGCACCCTAGTAGTCTAAAGTGCACCCTAGTAGTCTAAAGTGTTTCGCTGCAGGCTTACTATACGATGGTTTTCCCTGTCATGGTAACCCATCCAAGTACTAACCATGTCCGACCTTGCTTGACTGTAATTATCGCATCAAACGCGTTCCACTACAGTGCTGGGTCGTCGCCCAAGAATTAAACTTTAATAACAGCGTGATATGAAATATGAACAATTGAATCATCAATGACTTGAAATAAAGGAAGTGACAGGCAGTTGCAGCGTTGTCATAACTACAAGTCTTACGTATAAACAGTAGGAGTCAACTGGTAAACGAATATGAATAAAATTTTGAAATAGGTCATTTAAACTGTTGAACTAACTTTCTTAAAATTTCCTTAAAGTTGAATATATCTTAAGGGAGGAATGTATAAAGGAGTTTAACTATCGAAATATGGCAACACTGACATTATTAAGTAAGTGATATGTAGATGGCGACACACTAATTAACTTTCTAGTTACCGATTTTTCTACCTCAGACCTACTTTTGACACACCCTGCCATAATTTGATACACCGCAATATGGACGTAAGTAAGACCATCAATGATGGTAATATTAACAATGAATTGAAAAATCCGCTTTTGCCGACATCGGAAATATAATACTACAATTACGACATACTTGGTTAATGTGTGATAATCCACTGATGAAGATGCTAATAAACTAAAACAATAGCATTTCTCATACTGTGCTATTTAAAAGTCCCCACTCCCCCCCTCGTATTTTTTGAACGGCCACACTTACATTAATAAAATTTGGAGGGTGAAAATAAAGTGTTGTAAACTTGTCTACGAATGGTAACAGGTGACGTAATAGTAAAAGATGACGTCACAGTGCCACTCTGGCAAGTGATATCTCGTTTGAAAGGCATTGACATTGGCTACATAGCCATATTAATTTTGTTTGGGTTTAAACTAATTTTGACGGATAAATTAAATAAATACCAAAATTATTGAAATCATTTTTTTAAATTTAATTAATCAAATATCAACAATGGACTCTTATAGAAAGTGTTCGAAATGTGCTCCGTCTACTTCCTGACAGTAATACATCCTATTAGTAAACTCTTGTCGTACTCGTTCGAATGTGTCAGCTGCATTGCATTGTTCAATAATTCTTTCTTTCAAAACGCCAATGATATCTGGTGCCGTAATATAAACCTTGGATTACAATTACCCCCATAGAAAAAAATCTAATGGTGTCAGATCTTGTGACCGAGGTGACCATTCTATAGGACCTCGCCGGCCGATCCATCTACCTCGATATTATTAATCCAGGTAACGTCTTACTGCACCATAATAATGTGCAGGAGCACCATCTTGTTGAAATGTCATTTTCAAAAGGCCGAATTCATCTGGATTATCTTCCAGAATTTCAAGAATTAACGGCTCAATTGCATTTTGGAACATCTCCAGATACACTTCACCGCTTAAATTTGAATTTAGGAAGACAGGACCAACTATGTGGTGTCCCAAAATACCTGCCCAAACATTGACTTTTTCTGGAAATTGGGTATGTTGTTCACGAAAGGTGTGAGGATTCGTGTCACTCCAATACCTTACATTTTGTGTATTAACATTTCCATTGAGGCAAAAAGTACTTTCGTCACTAAAACAAATTGTTTTTGTGTAATGTGGGTTTTGACTAATTTTATTTGTCATACATTCACAGAATTCGAGTCTTTTGTCGAGGTCGTCATCCGAAAGGTGGTGCACCATTTTTAACTTGTATGGATGAAATTTATTTTGGCCAACACTCTCTGTACTGTACTTTTACTTACTTCACAGATAGACGCAACTTTAGTTGAAGATGAAGTAGGGTTTACTACCATTTCAGCAACTATATCAATTTTTTTATCATCACCAAATGTTGTCGACCAGATCGTTTGGCATCTTGAACACTACCTGTTGCTTCAAACTTGTGAAGAAGCTCCCTCAAATAAGTTCTCGAGATAGGGCGATCTGGGTATATCTCATTAAATAAACGTTCCGCTTCATGGAGATTCTTTCTAGATTCACCAATTATTAAGATAGCTGCTAGTCGGCTTGAGTACGTACCATTTTGCCTATGTAAACTCTTAAACATCTTTGTTTATACGCTTTAAAAACAAAATAGACCGATCTACATCTCTCGTTAGCAAATACTTTATTTAAAATTTGAGATTTAGGTACCTTTTGAACGAATCAAAACATTCATAAATTAACGTTGAAAAGACGTACGGGACGCCTCTGTCTTGTTACCTGTGATTCAATACCGAACAAATTTACCATCTAAATTTTGGTCCTTTTGATTGGTTTCAGTTTGCCAGCTGCTTCCTTTAGGATAAGTTCAGATTTTGAAGTTTTTACAGTATCAGTGTGTGTTCGTCTCTTGCGTTTTCATGTTAAACATATGAGTGTATAGGTGACGTAAAAGACAATGATCATATGTATTTCGGGTTTTTTAGTTGGAGGGTGAGTTGTCATAATTTACTTATTACATTTTTTGTAATGATACGAAATAATCTAAGAAATGATTCAGCGAAAGGTGATAAGTGATATATTTTGAGTTTAAATGTATATCTTCTATTTTAAAATGTAATATGTAAAATAAAATACAAACCAAATTGTTTGTGGAGGTGGAGGAGGAGTAACAGCAAAAATAAGAACATCACAAAAATATTTCACTTCAGTTGAGAAAAAAATTATTTTGCATTACGACAATATAGCTAGGTATAGTTTTTTTTCTACGAACAGGTGGAAAATGAAAAAAAAGCATTTAATTATTCATTCAATAACTAAATACAAACTAACAAGTTATTAGTTACCTTCTGGTTATTTATTCAAATATCAATATACAATGCGGTCCATATGTATGGAAAATAGATTGATTTCTTGTTTTATTACCACAACCAATCATAATTGAAATGTCTATTCTTTGATTCTCGGACAAATGACAAATTAAATTTAATACGCGCACAAATATACTGACCCATATTTAAATTGATTGATGTTGAGCGCCAATGAAACAATAAAAAGTCCAAGGACTTTAAAAAAATGATGTTGAATAATGCAGTTTCTTGCCTAACTAACCTATTAAATTTGGAGGCTATAATTATATACATTTTTTTTTACTCTGTTAGTTTTATTTATTATACAGAAACTTTTTTAAACAGATTAAAAGTTAGCTAACCATTAAATTCGATTTTTTTTCTAATTTTCTTTTAGGAAAGAAAACTAGTGGCGCCCTAAAATTACTTTTTCTATTTTTTTCTAGTTTTGCTTAAGTAAATTCTTTTCTTTATATTAAAAAGGTAACAAGGCCCTGCGAACTGCCTAAGGTTACCTCCAAATTTATTGGTTAGTTGGACAAGAACCTGTATTATTCACTTTCAATTTTTTTTTCGTCATTCAACATCATAATTTCATCTGCGAAATTGAGCAACTTCTGTTTCATTGGTGATCAACATAAATATTGTTTCATTGGCGCCCAACGTGGGGCATCTTTTAGCAACTTTGAATACCTAAATGACAGCAGCCTATTGGATTCATATTGTTTATTTGGCTTTTTGACTAATATTTTAGTATCTACAAATATTTTTTCCTGTTGTTTAGCAGAACAAATACGAGAATACCTGATTATTTCTAAAGTATATTTGAATAAACCATACAATATTGCTGATTTAAAAGTTGGGAGAACGGAAGAAATTAACAAAATAACCCCTGAGGTCATACAAAATGTACTAGAATTCCAAAATCGCCTCGGTTATTGTCAAGAAGTGAATGGTGGTCATTTTGAACATTCAATTTAATTGTAAAGTACATTGAAAAATACATTCTAAATATTATGCGACATTATTATCTTCATTCAACGTAAAGTTTTGTGATAGACATTATCAAAATTTTACATCTTAAAATTAATTTACTTGAAACAAATATATCTTACTGCCTGTGCCTGGCCTCATTTGTTTGACATTTTTGGTTTATTTTTTGAAGGCAAGGAAAAATTCACATTGAAGAAATAAAACGTCATTGAGTAGAGCGCTTTGCAATTATAAAAAAATTAGAATTTTTACACAAAATACAACAATGTTTTCTCGACTTTCTGTCATGTGTACTCAGCTATAAAGATATTTACCTGACCTATTTTAGGCAAGTGGGGGCATATTGAGAACGATGTGATGTATATAGTACTGACGCACTAATAAATAATCACAAATAAACATATATTAATAACTTTTATCAGAACAAAGAACACAGAAATATCACAATTCTAACAACTCAAAACACATATCAAGTAAATCCCGTATATGGGTAATTTACACAATAATCAATTGTAATACTAACATAGTTAGCATGTACATGTACATATACAAAGTTTTTCTTGGGACCGTACAGACTATTATAGAATAGGGTATTTGACAAATTTTGAAAAAGTGATTTAAAAGATATATATATACCTCTAATTTGATATGCAAAATTATTACTATAACTTTTTTCTATTATTATTACATTCAAAATCAAGTTTTTAATTTTCTGGCTTAAACTTCCCGCAAAAACGCTCATTACCAATATGGCGCTGCAGTGACGTCAGTGAATAGTAAGTTTGTGAACTGTTAACGGGATTATTTAGTGTTTATTTATTTTTGTGTTATAAAATGTCTTTTAAAACTTCTGGTGTATAGTGCCTCAGTGTACTAATACTTCCTTAAAAACACCTGAAAAACTACCTATTTATTCACGTGCCTAAGACAATAAAGGACAACTTCACTTTACATTTGTGAAGATCACTTTGATGTAAGTACAAATTGTTTATATTAATTTTCTCAACATTATAATAAATATTTTGTGCCCGAAATTTGTACTATGTGGAGTACCATTTGATGGGTTCAGTATTCAGGATAAGAATGAAACCAGGAGTTTTACCTACAAAATATGAATGTC